>CADDIJ020000282.1:83148-278651 GCA_902809745.2 Tetradesmus lagerheimii
GCACGCCGCACCTGGGCCTTGGCTGCTGCCAGGCGAGCAGCCACCTCCTTGGGCACACCTGCAGGCGCTGCTGCAGCGGCTGTGGTGGCCGCGCCCGGCCCCGCCTGACTCGCCTGCAGCTGCGGCGGCACCTGCTCTTGCCCAGCAGCACTGCCAGCACTGATCAGCGCGCCCAACGATACAATGGCAGCGGCAGCAGCAGCCTCAGCTCCCCTGTTGAGGCTCAGCGGTGCCAGAGGCTGCTGCCTGTTGCCACTGCGTGCGGGCTGCTGCCTGCTGCTGCTGCTTGCCACCTGCTGCTGCTGCTTGCCACCTGCTGCCCAGCAGCACTGTAAGCACCTACCTGCGCTGCCGCTTCAACCACCTGCAGCAAATAAGCAGGATAATCTCTGTCATGGGAACTCCTAGTGGGACAGCACGGGTGCCTCAGCGCAGGTAGGTGCTTACAGTGCTGCTGGGCAAGAAACGGTGATGGAAGTTGGGTTTGCCCGCATTGCCAGGGCTCCTTCTCCATCAAACCGCCTGCTTGTGAGTCACAAGTTGTGACAGTACTGTTGTGTGATGTGACGCCGAGATAGGCCGTTTGGTAGACCTTTGGGTGCAGTACACGCATCATTTTGATGTTCGACATCTATTATGAGGCGCTACTGACCTGCTCAGCGATCACACACACTGAACGTTGTTGAGCAGCGGTTGTTGAGCAAACCGTCTGACTCCCCTCTAACAGGCTCCAGGAGACACCTGCAACGCAAACCACTCTACTGGTCGATCCAGTGATCCAATGGGGCCCCCAGATGCGGGTGGCCTGGACCTGTTGGCCAGCTTGGTCGGCATCAGCATCCGGGGTTTAGGATGCGTGTCTCCTGGGGGTTCCACCTGAGCAGGGCACCACCGAGCAGGGCACCACCGAGCAGGGCACCACTGAGCAGGATGACTGGACGGAAAGACTGGCCGCTGAGATTGCAGAGGAGCCCTTGCAGCAGGCACTCATGCAGTGCCTCAGCACAGAGCAGCAGGAGCAGCTGTGTGCCCTGCTGGAAGATTATGCTGAGCGCTTCACTGCCCGAGTTCAGGAGCTGCAGCTGCAGCCTGCAGAGGTTGAGGATGGCATGGCAGACGATGCAGTGGGCAGCAGCAGCAAGCAGCGGATTGACAAGCTGCAAGAGGAGGCACAGGAGTGGCTGTATGACAAGGCGCGCTTGTCATCACTGGAGGCGAACCTGCAGTTGATCGCTTGGCGCAGCGAGCATGGCATCAAGGTGGGGCCCAGCATGTGTGTTACACATTGTTGTGTCCATGCTCGATGGGTGCCCACCCCTGCTCATGGTTGTATGCCAAAAATGGGCTGCATTCCTGCCAGCTGTCAGATGGCAAGTTGTTGTTTGTGGAGGTGGCTGGCAGGTCCCGCAAGGGTGCCTTGGTGCATGGTATGTGAGTGCTGTAACCCCCTTTGTATCCCCCTTGTGTACATCATACTTTTTTGTACCCCATACACCGTGTACATTATGTGCATGTACTGAAATATACGGCACTTGTTATTCACGCTGTGGTTGTGCTTTGTTATGGTACACAGTTTGGGGCATGGGGTCCAACCCTGTTGAGCCCGAGTGCGCAAGGGTGCACAAGCAGCAATGGTAGTGTAGGCATGGTATGAAAGTGACGGTATGTGTAACTGTAACTCGTTGGGAATGATTCTGCACTTGGCTGCCCATACCTGCTCGAGTGTCACCAACCCAGCTTGGCGCCTAGGCGGAAGCTTCCGCTTAAGCAGTGGCACTTACAACCTGGCCAGCACTGTTGGCGGTCAGGCTGACCGCCCAGGAATGCAGGTCATGTTATGTCGTAACACATCAAAAAATTGACATAAACAGCTCGTTCATGTATATATATGGGTGATGATGGGCCTATATGCTGCTCTCTAGTGCCCCAGTCACTAGGGACCACTAGGGGTTACTAGGGGTCACTAGGGGGTCACTAGGGACCACTAGGGACCAGCCGTAGTCATAGTTAACTGTGAAGAGCTACGTACGGAAACTCGTGCTACAATATCGATACGGACTGCTGCCGACATACAAACTACTTAAATGCTACAAAAAGACTGAAACCAGCCTTTGCCCGCTATGCGGCGAGGAGGACAGCGGTCACCACGCGATGAGTGGATGCAGCAAGCTGCTGAAAAAAGCTACACTACGGCACAACAATGCCGGTAGTCTGATTGCTGATGCGATTTACATGGGAGAAAAAGGCAGCCAACTCATAGCAGCTGATGTGGGCCTGAACAAACGTCGTCGGGCTCAAGGCAAAGATACCTTGGACATCACCCGCACCCTATCAGATGCAGCGCTCCCGGCCAGCATACCAAAATTGGTCAGGACGAAGCTAGCAAAGCTGAACATACCAGACGCTTCCCTCAACACCTTCGACCGCAAAAACCGCCGCAGAGTATACACTGTGGTAGAGATTAAGTACTGCAGAGACACCAAGCCAGAGGATCAAGAAGCCAGAGCCGTCAAGCAACACGAAAAGTTGGTCAGCACACTCAAAAAGTACGACAAAAACGCTAGAGTCAAACACTGCACCCTTCTACTAGCAGTGGGGGGTACAATATACAAAGAGTTTGGACAAACCCTATCCAATGACCTAGGATTCAGAGGACGCCCGCTGGAAACCCTGCTGCGCATACTGCACTTCAAGTCGGTGCAAGCAGTTGGCGAGATGTGGAAGCACAGAAGAGCACTGCTGCGTAACAAACTCGGATCAAAGAAAGGAAGGACTACAGGCACTAAACGCGCCAACCCCACCTCTGCCCCTCAACACAGAACAACAAAGAAATTTAAGAAATAACTCTTGGCCCCACGGGTACCGTACCAGCCGCTCGGGACTGGTAGGGATGGTAGGGTGCGTGAAGGCGCATGAGGTTTCCTCATCGTCACACACGCCCCCTTCCTGAACTTACGCGGGTGTTAAGTGTGAACACACCACGCGCAGCTCATTCATTCATTCTGCAACCTTGAGCAACACATGTTGTTTACCTGGCGATGCGCGCGGTGTTGTTGATGAACCGGCAGTTCTCCAGCACAACCTGTGAGGCACGTTGCAAGTGATGTTTGCAGGATTGAATATGAGATATAGCATGCATGCTATTTCCACACAGCACACTGCGGCACTGCGGCGCAACCATTGAGTGCAGGTGAGTTGTGGGGCGGTTCATCCAAGATAATTGTTGATGGAAGCTTGCAAACACGTATGTTTATCAAGCTGTAACACATGTGGTGTCTAGACGTGCATCAATCATGAGCTTGATGGTTTGTGTCAAGCAATGACTCCACAAAAGCATGAATTTTGATGACAATGACGCAACCAGAATCTCCAATTTGTTGTGTTGCAAATATGGGCATTGCGCGGCGAGTGCTGCTTGTTGGGCTAGCGCAGCGGCCATGACTAGCCTAGCAATGAGGGCAACCTTATGGTGTAAGGCCTTGTTTGTGAACCTTGTCATTTTGAGTCAATTATTTGTGTGTGATCATGTATCAGAAGGGCATTTTAATGTACTGTGTGTGGCGAGAGAATGTCACACCCTGAGAGGCCGCTGTATGTCATTCCCAGGTCCTGCCAACCACATCGTGTTACAATGTCAGTAACATTGATGACCAGGACTGTGCCAACGGGATAACATATGGTGTTATGGTGGGTTTTAGGTTGGTTTCCACCCCCATACCTGGCCGTGTTATGGCTCCAACCATAGTCAGTTCGGTGAGACCAATAGTGTCTGGGATTGTCGGTGTTTTTCAACACCCGTTTAGAAAGCCATACCCCAGCTCTACTCACCTGGCTCCTATGTTTTGGCCCCATAGCAGCAGAAATCCAGTGCATGCCCAGTTACAAATCTTTTTTTTCTCTCTTCATGACCACTAATTTGTATGACAAGGATACCAACACTGTAGGCTGTGTAACTAACTAAGTAACTAACAACTCATGCAACTATCTGGATCCTCACAGTCCGAGCATGTTGGAGGCACAAGGCGCGAGCAAGGCAACCATCAGGAATTCTGTGTTCAGTGGCAACCTGGTTCATTCCGGAACCGTGGTATACATTGTAGATGAAACACAAGTAGGTGGCAATCTTTGCGTGTTGCACAAACAGCAGTGTACCCCTTTGCTGTACCCCTTTGCTGTACCTGTTTGTTGGTCAAGCATTGCTTTGTTACTTGAAGCAGCGTGGCATAGGCATCGTGGCAGCTAGTCAGCAGCTTACAGCGGCACAGTATGCTGATGATGCTGAGGTGTTTTTGTTATCGCTTGCTGATGTTCCAACGTTTATGACATGCATGTCAGAATTTGCCAAAGCTTCTGGCCAGTGCTTGAACCCCACCAAATCATTCTTGTTGCATGTAGGGCAGCAGCCTAACCAGGCTGCAGCGCCAGATGGGGCAGCACATGCGTTGGGGGCTATGCAGGTTGTTGCAAAGGCAAAATCGTTGGGTGTGTTCTTTGATAGCATAGGCAAGAGCAGCGTCGACTGGGATGGCAGGATGGAGGTGGTGCGGCATTGCATGCAGAATATCAGCCACATCTCTAAACTGTCAGCTTTTGGTAGGGCGTTCGCTGCCAATGCCTATGCATTATCCACACTCTTGTATGCGGCCCAGTTTGCGGGCCAATTGCCTGAGGCAGTTTCAGGCAAACTTGGTACATGGACAGCAGCGTTGGTTGATGCTGGTTTGGGCCCTGATGATGATTTGAGGCGCGCCCTTGGAGTTCCTGGGGAGTGCATGGCAGCGCATCCAACGCAGGGTGGTTTTGGGTTACTGCCAGTTCATCACCATATGCTGTCGAGGTGGGCGTGTGAAGCACTGCCTTTCCTGCAAGGGGGTACTGCTCCTTGGGTGGCAGTTGCGCGGCAGCTGTGGCCCTGTTGGGCTGCTGCTACAGATCCATGCACACGTGCCACAAGCAGCAGCCCTTGGGGGCTGCTGTTGTGTGGCAGACATCATATTTTCCCATCTGCGCCTGCGGATGTGTGCCTCCCCTCTGCATTGCATGCACTTGCGATGGGGCTGCGGGCTCTATCGCCGCTCCGACATGTAGGTGCAGAAGCTTTGGATGTGGCAGGGTTATGCTGGCACGCACCGTTGTGGGCGAATCCTATTTTTACAGTCTCTCATGATTGGGAGTGGTTTGCACAGCGAAGGCAAGTTGTGGTTGGTCTTGAAAGTGTGGCTGCGTTTGGCTTGCTACAGCTGCCAAAGCTGCAAACTGTTGGCCAAGCTGTGCTGCTCTCATCCGAACTGGACCGCGTGTGTGCTTTGCCTGGGTTACAGGCTCAACGTGCTGCGTATGAGCGTGACATTTGGGGCCCATGGCTATGCCACAAGGTACAGTATTCTGACAGGCAGCTGGCACGTCAGCACGTGCAAGCTTTGCTTGCGCTTGTTCCCATCCAGTGGGTTGGTGCCGCACGCACACACATGGCAGCAGCTTATGCTGCTGGTGAAACTACGGCTCAGCTCGATGCATTGACACCTGATGAGTTGTTGTTAGCGCGTGAGGCGTTGTGTGCAGATCTGGGTTGGCAGCGTCCTGGAGGGGATACCAACAGCGTAATTCGTGTGGCAGATCTTACTGTTGCTGTTGCCACTAGGATGCAACGTCTCACTGCGTTAGATGCAATTGCTCCCCGTCATGCTGCATACTTGAACAGTGTTAAAACATTGGATGGATTGCCTGCGGGTACCCAGCTCCCTGATGTGCAGCTGGTGTTGTCCCGCTGGTGGAAGATCAGAGTGGCTAACACTTACAAAGAGGCAGCATGGCGTCTGGCATTGAATGCATTCCCTACTGCGCAGCGTATGCACCTCACCACGGGGTGTGCAGCATGTTCAGTTGTGGGACCAGGCGTGGAGCATCACTTTTGGACCTGTCCGGTAGCTGTTGCTGTTCGACGTGAGGTGGAAAGTCAGCTTAGAGCATTTCATATGCTGGCAGCAGGGGCAACCTTGCCGTGCAGCGCTTTGTGGCTGGCTTGTGCCCCTCACATTGACATGCATCAGCTTGTCTGGGACATGGTGTGTATAGCTGCAATACACGCTTTTGATCTTGGCCGCAGAGCTGCTTGGGCGGTTTCACACAGGCTGAGTGTGCCTGTACTAGTTGAACAAGTTGCTGTGCGCGCAGCAGTTTGTGCCTTTTGGGATGCGCTAGCAGATTTTGCTGCTACCGCTAGAGTACCTAGTCGGTGTAGGAACCAGCTGCTCATACGTCAGCCATTTGTTGCTTGGCACACTGTCTTGCGAGGCAATGGCTTACGGGTGATTCGCAGATGATGCCATGTACAATTGTGTGTTATTGCTTGACCTGCTTTCCACATGTACACCTGCTTGCGTGCTTGCTTTGCATGCTGTCAGCACGAGGCAGTTACACTGCCAGGCTGTTGGGTGAGTATTGACATTAGTGCATACTTGCTTCATGCTGATGACATGCAGTGCTCTCAAAAGCCAGCACACTACTCACATTTACACATGTGCTGCCTTTGCGTCTGTATCAGCATTTTGCTGAGTCAGCGAAGCATGTTCAGCCTGCCCTCTACACTGGAAGATGTATAGACTGCTGTCACCAACACTGATTATAATACTGCATTCATGCCCGAAGATTCTCAGAGTGCAGCCAAATTGCGTGTCGTAAGGAAGACGGTTATGCTAGCACAACCAATGTCATACCTTACGCACAGAGGTTTTTCTGGGGTTGACACCTCAGAGTGACAGCCCGAGCTGAGCTGCTTGCAGCTTCCTATTTTACCAGGTGTCTGTGGTGGCGTATGCCGCATGAACACACCATGTAACCCCTCTCTACCTCTACCATGCCCGAAGATTCCCAGAATGCAGCCAAATTGCGTGTCGTAAGGAAGACGGTTATGCTAGCACAACCAATGTCATACATTACGCACAGAGGTTTTTCTGGGGTTAAAACCTCAGAGTGACAGCCCGAGCTGAGCTGCTTGCAGCTTCTTATTTTACCAGGTGTCTGTGGTGGCGTATGCCGCATGAACACACCGTGTTACAGTAACCCCTCTATCTATGCCATTCTATCGATCTCTGACTACTATAATTCGGGTTAAAACCTCAGAGTGACAGCCCGAGCTGAGCCGCTTGCAGCTTCCTATTTTACCAGGTGTCTGTGGTGGCGTAATACGCCACCACATACTATGCCGCATGAACACACCGTGTAACCCCTCTATCTATCTTATCTATCTATAATTCGGGTGTACAGTAGCGACGTAGTCGCGTTTTTTTGCACCGTGTAACATATATATACCCACTAGGATTTCGCTATATGAACGGCTGCTGCACGGCCGTTACATGCACTACCATCGGCTAAGATAACCAATCGGCTAGCATAACCAATGTCATACCTTACGCACAGAGGTTTTTCTGGGGTTAAAACCTCAGAGTGACAGCCCGAGCTGAGCTGCTTGCAGCTTCCTATTTTACCAGGTGTCTGTGGTGGCGTATGCCGCATGAACACACCGTGTAACCCCTCTATCTATCTATCATCGGCTAAGAGTGCCATTGCTCGCGCACCAACGTGCGCATTCACTAGCGTGCCATGCACATCTAATGTTGCATGTTGCACAACCATCATAGCAGCTCCTGCAATGTTGCCATCAAACTGCCCTCCATCAAGACGGGCATGGATGCTGCCACCAAAAAACAGCAACGTTGGGTCATCAGAGTGTGAGGTGCTGTTGACATCCACTAGAGCCACCCCCTTCACCACAGGCTGATTCAGGGTGAGGTTGTGGTCTCCACAAAAGTACAGCAAGGCGTGCACACTCTTGCGTCCAACCCCAGCCGAACTTGTAGCAGCATGAGACACGCAATCACTGCTGCTTACGACAGTCACACCTCTGAACCTTGCAGAATGCGGCTGCATGTGTGTGGCATTCACAGCAACAGGGATAAGTCCGTATGCACTGCTGCAGTTGAGGCTGGCGTACGCGATGCCATGCTGACCTTTGCCATGGCCTAGGAGCACCAGGCTGCACTCTGCTAGGGATTGCTGCAGCAGCTGTTGCTCCTGCTGCTCCTGCTCCTGCTGCTGCTGACTGCGCACTTGAACGGCGAAGCTGAGTGCCATTGCCAAGAGCAGGACCCGGGCAAGCAACATAGGTTGCCTAGCGCCTGCCTGCAGCAGCATATGAGCAGGCTTACTGTTGATCAGCAGTAAATGAGATCAGGACATGTCACTGTGTACACAGTGACCATGTCCTCATCAATCGTCCGGACCAGACAACAACAGAGAGCACTGCCTCACAATGCATACCATGTGGTGATGAACATGTGCAGCAGAGTTCAAACCAAGGAGCAGGGCTGCTTTTGTCTTTGTGTACTGTTGTG
This sequence comes from Tetradesmus lagerheimii, assembly GCA_902809745.2. NCBI lineage: Eukaryota > Viridiplantae > Chlorophyta > Chlorophyceae > Sphaeropleales > Scenedesmaceae > Tetradesmus > Tetradesmus lagerheimii. The sequence goes on from CADDIJ020000282.1 coordinate 91,542, forward strand.
CAGGCAAAAACGCTTGTTCATCGGCACTGACGTTCAGCCAAGGGGTGCAGATACCGTATCTATTATCTTTCTTTTGACATTCGCCTTGTTTCGGCTGAATTCTGCTTCGAAGTGGCACTGCCACCGGCTACCGACGTGCCTGCCCCGTACGGAAGTTCATGTGGGCGTGCGCTCAGGCCTTGGGCCGGTCGCCGGAATGTCGGTTTCGAGCCGCCAATACTGGTAAACCGCGGTGATCACAAGAATACATATTGATTATCAGATAAAGCGACTGCACATCACCTCAGGTGGCTGCAGAGCAGATTGTGCTGAGCAGTACAGTTGTGACAAGTCAGACTCTGAGAACGTTATGCAACTCTCAGAGGCATGGCAGAGGATATCTACGCACCACTGAACATCGACAGTTGAATGCCATAGCGGCCTGGCTCTTCAAAAGCGTCAGGCGCCAAATGAGTGCACACCCCTTGTCAGTCAAGGACTGGCACAGCAAGCAGTGCTTGAACAGCCAAGCAGCTACCAGGGCATGATGACATCACACCAGCCACAAGATACAACAAACAAAAATAAACCCAAGGCAACTCACCACCGCTTGGTTGTTGGGTCTGCATGAATTCAAGCCCTGCCTATGACGTCCTTTGCTTGGCAGACGAGCGCAGGTTGTACCTCCTGCTTCCACCACTGGCTAGCGGTGTTGAGTTTTTTTGTGCAGCAGCCTGCTGCTCATCTGTCAAAGGCGATGCCATGTGTTGTGTATGCTGGTGATTGCGTCGTGTTTGCTGCTGCTGTGCTGCATGTTGGTGAGCCAACGCCTGCTGTGCACTGCCGCCTGACTTCTGCTGCTGCCGTCGCGCCTTCTGCTGTTGCTGCACATCAGCACACCCCAGCATCTGCGCAATGCCTGGCCAGTCTGCAGCAGGCTCCACACCCTCTGCTGGCTGCTGCCACTCCAACAGCCGCCAAAACCAGTGCAGCAGCACCACTACGCAGCAGAACAGCAGCCCTGCCCAGCTGCCTATGGAGCGATAGCGACGCAGCCGTGGCAGCAGCGCATCTTGCTCCGCTGGCGCTGCCAGTGCTGCCCTGTACACTGCCTCTGTGCGCTGAGCTACATTGGGCCAGTTGTACATGGCACGCACCTGCAGGGCAGATCAGAGATGCGCAGGTCAGACTCTTCTAAACCAGCAGGGCTGTCTGCGGCACACGTGAAAGCATCGCGCTGCGGCTTCATGAATGTCCTTGAACGTTTCCGTGCGGAGCACGCCCCTGTTACTGTGCAGAGGCTGAGCTGTGTTGTGTTACCACAAGGTGCCGCCACGGTGATGATAGTCCTGTAAGTGCTTATCATGGTTCTACCAATTACTTTGTGCTGCTGTTGGTGCAGCATAATTTAGTGGCGCAGCATGGCCATTACTCACCCTCTCATGCTGCTGCTGTGGGTCCAGGCTGGGCAGCTGCTGCAGTGCCGCCTCTACTGCTGCCAGCAGCTCCTCAGGGCTGGGCTCAGCCAGCAGCATCACGTCAGGAGGCAGCACCTGCACAGCAGTAGTGCGTGAGTGCAGCAGGACACAGCACAGAGAGTGAAGGCATTGGCAAAGTGCATGCTGAATTCAGAGTACATGTCCGGGCTTAGCCAGCTGCAGAACCCCCAGCCACAGCACCACCTGCGCAGCATCAGTAGCACACAGGCAACACTGCCTGTTAGCAGAGCAGTCAGAATAAATGCATAGTGCCGCCTCCACTGCTGCAAGCAGCTCCTCAAGGCTGGGCTCAGCCAGCAGCATCACGTCAGGCGGCAGCACCTGTGCAGTGTTGGGGCAGATGCAGGACACAGCATGGAGATCTCCTCTAGAGATGGGGCGTGAGCCAAGAACTTGTGAAATACAAGTGCCAGTTGGCGCTCAGCCAGCATCATCACGTCAGGAGGCAGCACATGCGCAGCACCAGCATCAAACACACATGGGTAGCAGAGGAGTTGGTGCGAGTGTGCAGTATGGTCTGCATGTACAGGAGCGCAGCACCTCATGGCGGGGGCCAGCAGCATCACGTCAGGAGGCAGCACCTGGGCAGTGTTGATGCAGATGCATTGCAGGACACAGCACGGAGAGAGTGAGGGCTTAGCAAAGTGCTGTGATAGTAGACAAAGCACGCATTGGCATTCTAGCGGCAGCGTATCAGGCGGCAGCACCTGTGCAGCACACACTGACAAATGTGCAGCATAGCAGAGCGTTTGTGGATAGCAATGCCGCTGCATGCTGCTCACCTCAAGCCACACCACCAGCAGCCCTGCTGATGCCGCATCACAGCAGCAGCCCAAACAACCAAACCATATCTCCTGACGTGCAAGCACAGCTGAGATGCACAAGAGCACTGCCGCTGCATGCTGCTTACCTCGGGCACTCCTCCAACACGCGTTGACACCACCAGCAGCCCTGCTGATGCCGCCTCCACTATAGCCATGCAGAAGGCCTCTGTAAGGCTGGCGTTCACAAAGATCTGGCCCTGCAGCTGCACACACAAAAGTAGCCATGCAGCGGTGCGGTTAGGATATGTCCGGCACAGAAAGCAGGGCAGCAGCTGCAAAGATCAGGCCCTGCAGCTGGCACACACAAAGGGAGGCGCGCAGCTGTGCTGTTATGGCATGTCCAGCACAGCAAGCAGGGCAGCAGCTGCAAAGATCTGGCCCTGCAGCTGAACACACACAACAGCAGAAACCCAGTGGCTGCGAGTCACACATCTGGTGCAGACAAGCAGTGCAGCAGGCACGCACACGCAATGCAAGCAGAGCGGCTAGATGCTGAAAATGAACCTGCCCTGCAAGGCTTGCAGTGCAAGCAGATCACATCACATGCCCATGGTGATTCAGTCTGGTTCCATGCTGTGAGTTCTCACCAGGAACTCTCCCGCGCATTCAAGTCAATGCCACCTGCCAGCTTCACCTGTCTCCAATTGCTGGGAGGCAGCTGTACCCGCACGCTTTGGATGTCACTACACACCCCATAACCTCACCAGGAAGAGTGACAAAGTTACATGTGGGCCGTTTGTCATCTCAAATGGCATGCACCATACAGGGTGATCGCAGAACAGAGCCAAGGAAAGAAGGTTTCCTGTGTCACTACACACCCCATAACCTCACCAAGAACTCCCTCGCGCGCTCATGTGGGATGGCACCTGCCAGCTTCACCCTGCCAGCAAGGCCTTCCTGCGCTATCATCTGCTCCAGCAGGCCGCGCTTGGGACCATCGCCGCCTGCGAGGCACGCACGTACCAAATGTATCAGCAAACATGCAGTGCTGGACACTGCAAGCATGGACGGGGTAGCCACTGCGGTTGCTGCGAGTACAGATAACTTCCGTGCTGTAGACCGATGCACATGCCTAGGGACAGATTCTAGCGGACATGCGCAAAAGACATAGCGCTGGCTGCAGGAGCTTCCAGATGCAAACAATTACCACAAATGAGCTTGGTGCGCGTTGCGCAACTATAATGAAGTTCACGTGTGGGTGTCATGTCATTCCAAGGAACAGGTTCTAGCAGACATGCGCAAAAACATGCTGCTGGTTGCAGGAGCTGCCAGATGCAAACAATAACCACGATTGAGCTTGCGTTGCGCACCTATGATGATTTCAACGTGTGAGTGCCTGTTGAAGTCTGGTATGACCAGCGCCAGGATGGGTGATCAAAACTGCTGACTAATTTGAGATCAGCTGTCTGCTCGAATAGCAAGCTGGCACCGCATGGTGAACTATGCACCTAAACAGACACCAAGGCCTCAAGCATGCAGGACTCCGACGCATCACTAAATGACCTGCACGAGACAAAACCAACAACGTTTAGCGTTGTGTCACTCATGCGCACCTATGATGAAGTTGACGTGTGGGTGCCGGTGGCAGATCTCTGGTATGACAAGCGCCAGGATGTCAATGCCCTTGCGGTACACCAGCCGGCTCAGAGCCACAATAGTGATGGGGTTGCCTGGAGTGTAGGGCAGCTGGTCGGAGTACGGCTCAAACTCGCTGGCATCCACAGCTGCAAGGCGGGAACAGAGCAGTGCTTCAGCATCAACGGCAGCAGCGTCTACATGTGTATACGGTAGATATTGCGGCTGGTTGGGGTACCGGTATGGCTTAAAGATTTACTGGCATCAACATCTGCAGGAAAAGCAAAGTAGAGAACCGATGAGCAATTGTATGCCGCGCATGGCTGACAACGCACGCAGTACACAATTGCATTCCAATCGCTCTCACCAACACAAGGCAGCTGCTAGGTGCAGCAGTGGCACTTCCAGCAACGGCAACAACCACAATCCTGCTCACCGTTTGGTATGACAGACACAGCTGCTGGGTGCAGGCTAGCGCGCAGCACTGTGTTCTCCTTGCTGGTGTGGCTCACGCAGATCACGTGCTGCACGTCAGCCAGCACTGCCTTTATGAGCTTGTTGGTGGCAATGCTGGCAGCGTCAGCAAAGCCAAACAGGGAGTGGTCAGTGAACACCACCTGCACACATTGCAGCACAAAACGGACAGATCTGATGACATGTCTGCTTGTTGGTGGCAATGCTGGCAGCGTCCGCAAAGCCAAACAGGGAGTGGTCAGTGAATACCACCTGCACGCATTGCACCGCAGAACAGGCAGCCAATCAGGCAGGAGATTTGATAACCTGTCGGCAGTCGTGTGTTGTATGTGGTGCATCTAGCTTGGGTGCATATCAGCGTGCCTAGCTGCCGATGTGACTCTGCTGCTGTGCTACCAACAGGTGCACGCAAGCATTACTGCCTGCCCTCTAGTCTCTGCAGCTGAGCTCCTAACCCAACATGTATGTATACAGCAGAATCCTTCAAGTCATATCAAGAGCAGCTGCACAACTACCTTGTATCCCATGGTGCGCGCTTGCACTAATGCTTCCCCTCCTAGTGTGCTGAAGGCCTGATGGCAGTGCACCAGGCTGATACGCTCGCGAATGCAGATCAGCCGCAGCAGCCTGAAGGCGCCTAGCCACAGCGTGGGCATGGTGCTCTGGGCGTGTATGGGGCGGCGGTACAGGTAGTAGACCTGCAGAGGCCGGACCACGCGGCCAGGAGCAAGCTGCGTTATGTGTGTAACATGGATGTAGGGCTTGCTAGGTTCTCTCAATTACCCCATGTGACGTGTGCACATGACTGCTGGCCCTCCCTGCTGCTCAGCTGCAGTCAGTTGACTTGCAAAGTGGCAGTTGCGTCACAGCATTGCAGCTGCTGCTGCAGGCGCTTGCAGGAGGCCCCTCCCACCTTCAGGCCATTGGTCAGATAGCGCACGCCTCCACAGTCGCCATATGCGTGCGTCATGACCACCACCTGCGCGTAATTGCAACATTTTGAGTTGGATATTACGGCTGGGCAGGTGGCAGTGCACTACAGTACTTGTACCTCAGGAGAAACAACATGCTGTTGCTTGCAGGACAGGTACCATCGTGATCAGTTGCGTACCTTGTGTCCCTGGTTGATGAGGCACTGGGCCAGCTGGTAGATATGGTTCTCAACACCACCAAAGTTGGGATAGAAAAAATCACTGACCATTAGGATGTTCAGCCGCGTGCTGCACCCATCCTGGGCAGACTGCAGCTGCTCCTCTCTAGACATGCTCCTGCTGCTGCTGTATCAATGTAAACGGTTAAGGTGTTGACAGGTGGCTGTTTGCAGCTGTAAGAAGGTGCTTTTTGTCTGCTCGCTGCTCAGACTGCCTGGCTGCGGCACACTAGGACGGATGGCACTACAGCCCTAGCAAGGGCAGGTCACCCCTGGGCTGAATGACACCAGGTGTCTTGGGATGTGGGCTGATCAGGCGAGCCAAAGTCACATGATACGATTAGTGTGAGATATTGAACTTGTGGGTACAGGACACGAGTGCGACGAGACACTTCTTGCTGTCTTGCAGTTCAAAAGTTCTCAGATGGCCACCACTGAACAACTCAAGAGGCTCGCCGCTTATTTATCCTATCAAAACGATACTAATTCAGCCACAAATTGTGCACCGGGTCGCAGCACAAAAACCGAGCCCCAGTGCTAGAACCCCGCTACCCAGGCCAGTATGCTTAAGCGCGCAGCTGCCGTTGCAGCGGCCCTCTTTCCTCTCTAGGAGTTGTCTAGGGAGAGTCACCATGGTGTCGCTCAAGCTTCAGAAGCGGCTTGCCGCTTCTGTTCTGGGATGCGGCCTCCGCAAGGTCTGGCTGGACCCCAATGAGGTCAACGAGATCTCCATGGCCAACTCTAGTGAGTTCAGCTGCTTCTGCAACTACTTTCGAGCGTGTGACATAGTCGCAGTGGCAGCATGCCTGGAGGCGGCCTCTGCTGTGCTACAGGGCGAGCACAGCTCTGATCCAGCCGGCGTAGGCTACTTTAGACGTTCGGTTGACCAGTCGATCAAAGGAGCAGCTGGCGCCGAGGCAGCCCTGGAGCAGCAGCAGTGGCAGCAGCAGCACACTCGTGCCTGCCACACCTGATGGGAGCATGCAGACGTTCAAAGGACAGTTGCATCCTTCATCCAGCTAACGTACCCTACCACGTCGCACCATGCATGCCTTGCAGCCGTGTTGCATGCACTGCAGGTCCCTGAACAGGTTTCTGTCCTGCTGCTGTTCATTGTCTCTATCTTGTTGCTTTGCTTGTTTCGCGCAACAGGGCAGAACATCAGGAAGCTGGTGAAGGATGGCTTTGTGATCCGCAAGCCCACAACCATCCACTCCCGCGCCAGGGCAAGGCGCCAGGCAGAGGCTAAGGCAAAGGGCCGCCACACTGGCTACGGTAAGCAGGGCACACAGGCGGGAACACGCAGCAGGCGTTTAGTGCACTACTGGAAATAGGCAGGCAATTGTTGCTAGCAGTAGCTGGAAAGCGGGATAGCGAGTTTGTTCAGCAGCAGGCGCTTCAGCTTGGCAACATATGGTGACAGAAGAATGGTTTTGCAGCTGCCGAGTGTCTCAGCAAGCGCTCGGGCAGCAGCTGTCCGGCGGGATACCATGCACAGTTGCACAGCAGCAACAGATCACTGGAGCTGCTGGAGCTGCATTTTTGGCAGTAGGTGGCTGCCCGGGACTGTGTCATCGTGTGCAGCCAGCTGCAGTTGGGACAGCAGCTGGAGGCCAGTTGCAGCTGCTGCAGACGCAGAGATTGCTGGAGCTATCCATGCCCTGCTGGAATGTGGCGTGCATGCATTGCATGTCAGCTGGCACCAGCAACTGGAGCACTGTGCAGGAACCATGTTGGGCCACGTTGGCCCATGGCGGTCACACTGGCTGTCGTACAGCACAGGCAGCAGCAGCAGCAAACAGCAGCAGCAGCAGCAGCAGCACTATCTGGATTGGGTGGGCAGTGCAGCTTGTGGCTCGGCGGCCGCTGCGAGTAGCACAGCCATGGCCATACAAAGCACCACAACCATGGCCATACAAACCAGGATCAGCCTAGATTGCAGTTCTTAGCACAGATGCTGGGATCTGCTGGCAGCTGGAGCAGCAGAGTCGTTCCAGCTACAGTGCAGCTTGGGGATTTTGTTGCAGCTGTCAGGGGTCAGTGTCTGCATGCTACAATCCATCGCAGTGTGTCTGGCAGCAAGCATGCTGCCCTATTACTGAGGACAGGGAATGCAGCTGGGAGCAGGGAAGCCAGCAGGGTGCAGTTGCATGCCAGGCATCTAAAGCTCTTGTTTTGATGGATTTGCTTGCTGGCCAGAATCTGGCAGACCTTTGTGTTGGGGTCTGTTGCATCGTGATGGCTCAGCTGACAGGTGTCCTGCTGCAAGTGCTGTTTGCCTCCTGCAATCTTTTGGCTGCGGTGGCTTTCAGCAATTGCAGCAGCACTTCTGTTGCATTTGCAGTGGGTCACATTTGCTTTGGTTCGAGGCAGTTGCTGAGCCAGAACGGCACAACTTCGCTGCTGCTGGGCAACATCAGCAGAATCAGTGTTCTGCACGTTTGCATGTACCCTCTTGCTCCCCCAACCGCAGTCGTAGCCGTACGAACGCCACATAACCTTGATGATATGTGATCACTGCCGCTGCTGCTGCTGCTGCCAGGTAAGCGCCGCGGAACCCGCGAGGCGCGCCTGCCCACCAAGCTGCTGTGGATCCGCCGCCTGCGTGTGCTGCGCCGCCTGCTGCGCAAGTACAGGGACAGCAAGAAGATCGACAAGCACCTCTACCACGAGCTGTACATGAAGGTGCGGATAACATCATATAGATATGTGGGTTTTATCAATCAATGCTACATTTGTAATGCCCTGGTTTTGTTTCAAGTGCAGCGCATGTGATGCATGTTCTTTGCTGAGACCAAGTCGACAGAGCCGTTTTGAGTGGTGCTTGTTCTGGCGAGGGGTGCTCGCAGCACAGTGCATTCAGCTCAGTTGGGCGTCAGTTGGGTACATGTGCACCCAGGCATATTGAGCATATGTGAAACACAGCACAGCTAGTGCCTCAGCACCCACGCTGTAAAAGCCTGTGTGCACCTGTCTGCCAAGCAGCAGGTGCAGCAGGCATACGCAGCTGCAGCTGTTTGGGACCTGGCAGCCACGCTACAGCACACGCGGCTCTGCAGCAGTCCAGCCAGCAGACAGCAGTGCCGGCAGTAGCTAGGGCAGCCACAGCTGTGCATGCTCTGCCAGTGCAGTTGCAGTCCTGTGCTCACTTCACTTGCGGCCCTGTGTCCAGTGCAGTTGCGGCCTTGTGCCGACCCATCACCTGGTAGCAGCTGCAGTGTGCCGCTGCACATCTTGAACCCACCTAACCTACCCTCACCGGGTCTGCCGTTGTCCACGGCTGCATCGCTTCGCCCGCGCAGGTCAAGGGTAACGTGTTCAAGAACAAGCGCGTGCTGATCGAGGCCGTGCACAAGCAGAAGGCCGAGAAGGTGCGCGAGAAGGCCATCGCCGACCAGTTCGAGGCGCGCCGCGCCAAGAACAAGGCCACACGCGAGCGCAAGGCGGCACGCCGCGAGGAGCGCCTGAGCTCGGTGAGTTGAGGCTTCATGAGGGTATGATGTGTCTGCCGTGCCTCTGGAGGCAACGCATGCCGGCAGCACCAGCAGCGGCGGTGGTATTGGTGTTATAGATGGCTGGCAGGATGCAGGGCATGGTGCATGAATGCAGGTCTGCAATGGCTTGATTGGAACTGCTGGCGACTGGGGTGGGGTCAGTGGTTGCAGCGCCAGGGTGGCCTGAGCTGTGTGAGCGGCGGCATCAGTGGGAAAGCGGGGTGCGAGTAGTTGTGAGCCAGCAGTGGTGACAGCAGCAGTGTTTGGTTGGGCTGCCGGTTTGTGGTGTTACAGGATTGCAGGGTCAGGCATTTCGTACTGCAACAGACAGCCATAAGCTTTACCTGGATCGCAAGCGTACCACATGTACTGTGCTCGTCCAGGCATTCACCCAGATGTGCTAGGCTTGCGCGCACTGCGCTGGGACCCATGGCTGTGATATGGGAGACAAGTCAGCACCGAGCACTGCACGCAACCCTAGCATATCTGGATGAATGCTTGGACGTGCAGCCTGCCACATCATCTCGTGTTGCGTGCTGCAGGGCCTGCACATGGAGCAGCAGCCCTGTGCCCTTTGAAATGTGCTGTGCTGACTTCTTTCTCCTGCCTCTGCTACTTTTTGCACCTCTGTGCCGCAGGGCCTGCACATGGAGCAGCAGCCTGCTGCTGCAGCGCAGCCCGCAGCCACCAAGGGCTCCAAGAAGTAGAGCAGCAGCAGCAGCTGAAGCCACTGGCTTGGTTGCAGCAGCAGCAGCGTCAGCAGGGTTTGGTTGAGGCCTGCTAGTAGGCGGCAGCGCTGCGCTGGTGCAGGTGGAGGGTGCGCTGCTGCTCAGGTTTAGGGTTAAGCCTGGGAGCCAAAACCCTGGGAGGGTGCGCTGCTGGGGCCGCAGCATGCAGCCCTTGCAGCAGCAGCGGGCGCGCTGGCCGTCAAGTTGTTGTAGTCGCTTGGTAACATTTCACGGAAGTACGGCTGAGGGTTCGATCTGCTGACACCGGACAGCAGCAGGAACGTGCTTCTGTAGCATCATGTGGTGATGCATGCCTGAACCTTGAACATATGAGGGTGGGAGGGACATCCAGGCGCAGGCAGCAAGCGGCTCGCATTAACATTTGACGGTTTCATGCACAGTGTCATGTACGGGTGGTGGTCAGTATGTCTGGCTGGGCAGTGCTACCACGAGGTGGCTGCAGCCATAGCAGCAGCGACCGTCAACAGCAGCAGCAGCAGCAGCAGCTAGTAACACTTTCAAACACCGCAAAAGGCCATTGCAGGCGGCAGAGGAAGCTTGGCGCAACCAGTGGTGCTGAGGCTCGCGAAACTTTCTGGCTTATTGAGGCTAGTTGGGCAAACTCTGCGGTGCCCACGCCTTGGATCGGATATGCATCCAACAGCCGCAGCGGAAGCCGACCGCCAAAGCCCGCCGTCTGCTAAACGATCACGCATCAGAGCACATTACAGCCAGGAAGCCTTCGGGTAAACATGGCCGTGGTTCTTTCAGCTCAGGGCACTCGCTGCCAATAACTCGCCAAAGGCATCCGTACTGCTCGGTTGACGGCCCAGGCAGTACGTGAGCACTGCTATCGGATTGCTTCGTGGCCATGCCATCAAGACAACTTCCAGTTTACACGGACGCCCAACAGCTACTGCTCTACAAGCACATCTTGCTGAAGATGCAGCTGCTGCTGCTCCAGCTTATCTATCGTTGCTGCCACCTCCTGCGGCCATGCTGCTCGCAGCTGCGCTGCCACTGCGCTGTACCCGCGCTCCTCAAGCAACGCAAACAACCTCTCGTTATGCGGCTGGTAAAACTCCGCCAGCTCCTGCACAAAACCCTTGGGCAGTGAGGCATCAGGGTAGCTGCGCTTATGCATCTTCAAGAAGTCTCCTCTCTGCTTCGACTTGCTGGGATCCAGCCCCAGCCACTGCGCGAGCTGCTGCATATGGTGCCATGGTGCCTCTTTGAACGCCTTTGTTGACCAGATCAGCAGCTGCTCGGGTGCGAAGTAGGACAGCCAGCGCTCCAGGTGCAGCGCGTACAGGCCAAGGTGGATGTCCAGTACCCGCTCAGAGAGCTTGGGCTGGCCTGCCAGCATGCACTCGTCCATCTGGTCAACCTGCGCAACAGCAGTCGTCATGAAATGAGCGGCGTATGTAACAGGGCCTGTTGGGATGTTGGGACGCCGCTGCCACAAGCTGATGAACAGCAGACTCATCCTGTGCATTGTTGACTGCTTTGCTGTGAGTGCACACAAGCAGTCACTGCCAACGTTCGGGACTCTGGTCAACCTGAACGTCAGCAGTGGTCATGACAGCATCGCATACATGAGCAGATTTGCATGCAGGGGTCGGGTGTCTCGGCTTGTCTTCATACTAGCGTGTTGTTGCTTTTATAATAGCAGTGCATGAAATGAGCGATTTGTGAAACAGCGCATGTTGCACTGGGCTGGCACCAGCACAACCTTGTCAACCTGTTGAACAGCAAATTCTACACGGCGTGTGCATCACTGCATTGTTGAGAGCGCACACTATCAGTTTTGGCACTCATTGCTGCAGGCGCGCCCCCAGGGTGGCCGGCAGTCACCAGCGACAGCAAATTGCAGCATCACATGCTAGTTGACTGACACAGTGTCACATCATGCCGTCAGCACTGGCCGCTGGTGGTGTAGCTGTCGCAGCCTGCTCTTTCAGCAACAGTTGCCACTTAGCATTCCACCCCATTTTCCGCCCCATTTTCAACACCAGCGCTGCATTGCACCTGCTTGCGCACTGCTGCCGCTGGGTCAACGCGTGCCAAGCAGGCGTTGACCATCGCCATCTCTTTTCGCAGCTCCCGCACCACCACACGCTGCCACACCCCTGCATACTCAGCGCTGCTTCTGTCTAATTGCTTCAGTTCTGCAAAGTCCCCGCGCTGAATGACCATGTTGATGCTGCTCAACGCGCGTGTTGCTGGCTCGCGCAGCAGTGCTACCAGGCGCGTGTTTGGCAGGATCTCCTTGACAAGACCTGCAGCAGCAGACAGCACAGGTTGCACGCAATGTAAGTCGCTGCATACTGCTGCTGAGAACGCAGGCTGCTTGTTCATAACGCAGCACAACAGTGCACATCTTGGACTTGAGTTCCTTGACAACACCTGCAGCAGCAGAGTACAATGCACGGGTTGCTTGCAGCTAGCTGCACTGCTGCTTCAAGGCACAGCGACTGCTGTGTCATCCGGCAATTTGAGCTACAATGTGCGCGATACATGGTACATAGTGCTGGCTTGCGTGTGAGGCCTCTATATGCTGTCAGCTGAGCGACCAATACATACTGCAACATGTGCCAGTAACTGCTACTGCTGCTGCTGCCGCTGCGGCGACGTCTACTTCCTCACCTGCCGCAGTTCTGCTTGGCATGTACATGACCGTAGCCTCCATGCGCACCATTGCAGGCTCGCTGCTGCTGTCCAGCCCCAGCTGCTGCGCGTAGCTGCACCTGCCAGCCAGTGGATCATCCACTGACATGTTGACTCCTGCAAACTTTGCCAGGTACTGCGGTAGCTTGCTGTGCACCTGTTGGGGCTCTTGGTCAAAAAAGTGCACCTCCTTTGTGACGATAGAGCCTACTATCCCTGGGTGGAATCGGCGCTGCTCGTCAGGGAGGCTGAAGAAGCGGTTGCAGTACTCGATGGTTGCAGGAGTGCCATTTAGGAACTGCTGGTCGTTGCTGAACTTGGGGGGCGTCCAAGATGCTCCTGGAGCCTTTGCTGCCTTTGGAGAGCGTGGCACAGTACCATTGAGGTAATGGAACAGCGCTGATGTGCCACACTTCATACCGCCGATCACCAGCAGCTGCGGTGTGCATGCTAGCGGGTCCAGAGGTGGCGGTGTACCAACCCATGCAGGTGGTAACCACGTGCTGTCAACATCTGCTGCTGCTCCAGCTGCTGTATGTTCAAGTACTGCTGCTGCATCTGCGGCTCCGTCTTGTAGATGTGCCAGGGCACTGCTGCTGCTGCTACTACTGCTGCCGCTGCTGCTGCTGGTGCTGCTGATGGGATAGTGCTGCCTGCTGACATATCTGTGAGCTCGACTTTGCAGCAGCACCAGCAGTCCCAGCAGCACCGATAAGTTAAAAACGACTCTAAAGACGGCATATGGTACGCTGTGTGTCTTCTTCCCGGCTGGCAGCGCACGCAACCACGAGCGTCGAGTCTGTACTGCTGCGCTAGGGAGTTTGCATTCCGCTGCTGCGGGAGCCCATCCAGGCCACATTCGGCTCTTGCTGTTGTTCATGATCCCGAAAAACATGCACATGAGTTATCAAGACGAGCCAAGTGCGCGAGAACTGTTTGGCGGGGTCACAGAGGATGAAGCGAAGCAGAGGTGCGTCCAAGTTTGACGAACAATCGTATATGTTGCTGCAGTATCGTTCACTCAAAATTATTGTAGACCTGTCATTGTACCCGTAGTGCTGCTAGAAACTTGTCAACCGATGTCATGCCCTGCCGTCCAGTGACAGCACACCAGCCATGCTACGCCTTCCTGTCGCCCCTCCGCTGCGACCTTCACTGCACATGCACATTAAAACACAGGCATGATAACCACACAATCTCTGACACGTGCAAATTGTGCCACCAGGCACCGCCAGTGACACATCAATAGTGACACGTAGCAGCCATCATGGTGATCATGCAGGCCGCAGCGTTTCCATGATCATCTGCTTTTCTTGCGTGCTTGTGCCTTTCATTGCCGCTACATTACTTACAACTGATCATCATGTTACCCAGCCAAGCCAGCCATAGCTTCCACCCATGCACCTCACCACCCTGGTAGCAGGCCTGCAGCTAGGTGCAACCTAAACCGTGCATAATGAAGGCAGGACTTGTCATGTTGACCAACAGCTCATGATCTCCGTACTATCAGCATGACAGCACCGCACTGCAACACGGCGCACTACTTTGCAGCGCGTAGCGATGCACCGTAGCGTAAGCACAGCTGCTTGCGCACCCAAAGTTCAGCAGACCTACAAGCCTTGATGATCGCCTCTCGCACAGCTTGCCACTCCATCAACTGCACCAGCTGCCACAGCACAGAGCAAACATATGCCAGATTGACCAGCAACAGCAGCACACCCATCACAACGCCATACGTCGCTGCAGCTTGCTGACTGTCCGCCTGCATTTGACAAATGCCATTTGTGGCTGAGCACGGCTGCTAGCAGTTAGCTGGAAGGTATGACCTACAAAAGTAGTGAGCAGCAGACACTGCACACCAAACAGCATTGACCGGCCAGTCCGCTGATACGCAAAGTGCTTGAAAGCCATAAGCAAGTACAGAAACACGGCCAAAACAGCTGTCATTACAACGGCCTGAAACGTAGCACCCATGTTAGCACCAAACACACTCACTGCAACGAGTCCCTTCGTTTGACATATCACAACAGCCTCCCACCAGCAGTAGCGAGCGCCGTATGAACGTGTCAAGAACCCCCAGTGCTGCTGAAACAGCCGGTCATCTAAGCTACTACGATTGGATACAGTGATGTACACGATTGCTGCTGGCATGCCAATGCACAGCAGCAACAGGGCAGACCCAGGCCAAGTGACAGTGCCCTATGCCAGCCTGAAAAGCACACAGTGCTGACGTCACACACCCAAAACGATCCAACTGCAGATGCAGTGTACGGCGTTTCGACATGCCTGTCCAAACGCATGCATGCAAACAGGACAAACACAACGCGTAACATGCCCGGAAAGAACACCACCACCATAGCACTGCTGCCGAGCCGATCTTTCAACGTCGCTGCTGCGTTTGACCTTTTGCGCTTCAAGCGAGAGATCAGCAGCTCAAGCAGCAGCAGAAGTGCCAGTAATACCACAGGGAAACTGACATAGAACAACACACGTTGGGCAGCGATAGGTACGCTGATACTGTCAGACAGAAGGCAATCGATGCTCAATGTTTCAGGGTTTGATGGCGCTTGATTTTGTTTGGATCAAGAATCAAATACTTAATAATCTTTAATTCTATAAATATATATATTTCATAAAAAAATTTTTTATGGTGCTTTTTTTTCAAAGATTTCATTTTTTATGAAGGTCCCAGAACCATGCGAGCATCTGAAAGGGATACGCAATCGATGCTGGCCAATCTATGTTGAGTGATGCCACCAGCAGCAGCCACTGAGAGTACAACACCAAGCACTTCAGCAGTATAGAAACTGGCTCTTTGGTCTCGTCCTGCTGAGCTTGGAAGTTCTCAGCCAGTGTGAAGTGACACAACACTTTGATGAACGCCAGTAGCACCAATGCACCAATGATATACCACGCAACAAGTGCAGATGGCTGCATACAAGCGCGGCAGTGGAAAGGCTTAGTGGCACCAAAACCAGCAGCACACGCCCCACACACATTGCTGTTGTATGCTGCACTGCACTGCTGGCTGATGTAGCTGTTGCTGGTCCTGCAGCTAGTGTCTTGGCTGCAGGTGCTCAGAGCTGTCCTGTCACCCTGGCAGGCAGCGGGGTTGGGACACCTGCAGCAGCAGCAGCAGCAGACAGCAGACAGCAGACAGCAGACAGCAGACAGCAGTCAGCAGTGCTTAGTTAGCACACGGTATGTTCGCAGCGTCAGCCACACACAAGCCAAGCTCTTGCACAGCCCCACATTTTTATCATGTGTTGCTGCATGCCAATACCATCACCAGCCAGGCAGTGTCATGCATCAGCTGTACACTGATCAATTGGACTTTGCAGCAGCAGCATGGAGCATGTCGCGTGATGCAACCTGCGTTGCACCTTACCTGTGCATCTGTGCTGATGTTGCTGCGCTGTGCCGCCAGCCAGGCAACGGCACCATGGCAGCTCCACCAGGGCAGGTTGCGCCAGCAGGGCAGACATCACACACTGCTTGGCTAGGGTCCAGGCTGCAGAAGCCTGGCAAGCAGGGCTCACACGTGTCTGCAATTGGCGCTACTTCACCAGGGATACAGCCCCGTACATGCACAGTGAAGTTATAGTGAGACGTTATACTGCCCAGGTGGCTTACGAATGCGCAAAAACATGTATACAATGCCAGATTCATCCGACGTGTTGGCGCCAAAGATCTGCTGGCCTTGCATCACAGCAGAAGCTAGCACCCCAGGCGCAGGGATTCCCGCTGCACCTACAACAGCCAGCTGGACTCCAAGTGCACCTTCGCTAGTTCCTGCTCTGCCGACGTAATCAAAGACTGACTCATCACTAAGCAAGGTGATGTTATTTGGGTCGGCGGCTATGTCAAAGCCGTCGACTGATGCTGTGTTGTTCGAAGCAACCCCAAGCAACGCTGCTAAGGCGGGCACAGATGTGTTGGATGCAAAGGATGTGCCACCGCCAAGTAATGCTGTGTTGTACTTAATGCTACTATCTTGTAGTTCTATACTGGAATCATCCCACAACCGCATGCCTCCACCCCACTCTGTGGCAGTGTTGTTGTGCACCAAGATGCATGAAAGCTGAATGAATGCATCTTCAGCAGCCAGAAGCCCGCCGCCATTGCCTGCTCTGCCAATCGCACGGTTCCAAGCCACAGTGCTGCCCACCAGCGTGACCTGCAGAGGCGCATACATTACATTGAGAGAGAGAATCATTCTCATGTAATGCTTGAATGCCATGCCACAACGGTTGTGACTAATTGATTGATTGAAGTAAGTTACCAGGTGTGCCCGCAGACACTTTTAGGACCGCAGAGCGCGGTACACGAGAGTAAACCACAAAAAGCCTCAAAGAGGCAAAAAGCAGCTTCCCCCACCCAATAACATGAACTCTGCGCAGAGAACGACTGGCATGACGGAAAAAACAGTGTCAACGTCAGGTGTCAGAATATGCAAGGCATGTAGACAAGTCAGCAACATGCAGGTACAGAACACATGACGTGACATAATTCGACATGATATGACATAACATGACATGCTCTGCTCCACTCAACCAGGAGCAAGAAGCCCAAGCAGCTGATAGCTGGTTGGGGAGTTTAGTGGTAGAACACCGGCATTGTATGCTGGAGACCCGGGTTCGAATCCCGGTCCAACCGCCCGTGGCTGGGCATAAAAAGCAACTGGAATTGACGGACTTGTGCGGGTGGTTTCGATCGCCCAACCAACGAAGGAAAGACTGGGTACAATTACTACCAAAAACCCTCATGAGCGGAGTATCGGCTCGCTGGCCTAGTGCCTGAGGCAGGTTTCAGTCCTGAAGGTGTATTGTATTGTATTGTATTGTATTGATATCTGCGGAGGCGCATCACTCGCCACGTTAGTCACAGCACAGGCATATGCCGGCGTGTAGCACAGACTGTACATCCTGGCTTGGCCAATGGAACTCCAAAACACCAGATGATCGACGGGTGCTACTCGCATGCCGATGACTGTATTGAATGCATGCGCATCAGGTATTGATGCGATGATAACAGTGCACAGTGACAGCAAACCTTGGCAAGCGTAGTTAGTTAGTTAGTTAGTTACACAGCCTATAGTGTTGGTATCCTTGTCATACAAATTAGTGTTCATGAATAGAGAAATTATATTTGTAATTGGGCATGTACTGGATTTCTGCTGCTATGGGGCCAAAACATAGGAGCCAGGTGAGTAGAGCTGGGGTATGGCTTTCTAAACGGGTGTTGAAGAACACCGACAATCCCAGACACTATTGGTCTCACCGAACTGACTATGGTTGGAGCCATAACACGGCCAGGTGTGGGGGTGAAAACCAACCTAAAACCTACCATAACACCATATGTTATCCCGTTGGCACAGTCCTGGACATCAATGTTACTGACATTGTAACACGATGTGGTTGGCAGGACCTGGAAATGACATACAGCGGCCTCACAGGGTGTGACATTCTCTCGCCACACACAGTACATTAAAATGCCCTTCTTCAAGCGTGCTGCTTGCACATGTCTGCCCACTCACCACTGATCCACCATCGGCTGCTAAGCCTCCCCCTTCGCTCTCTGCTATGTTGTGTCCCACAAAACAGGACGAGATCTGTACACTGGCATTGCCAGTGATCTGTACGCCTCCAGCACTGTACACATTGCACAGCAAAAACACAAGTGCATGCAGCAGGGCAAGGACATTGGCTGCTTGTGGTTAATAACAGAGCAGTGGTTTCCCGTATTGTGTTGCATCAACGCTATCAGCATAGCATGATCAAAACCTGTGAGTAGGCCCTTTGAAACTGCATAGACAAGCTGCTGCATGGGCTTTGATGGCACACTGATGTGCAGATGCACAGCACGCAGCCAATCAGCCGGTACTCACTAATCAGCGCTGTTGTTTGCTATGCCGCATCTTTCGAGAAGCACCTGCAGCAGGACGGGACATGAAAGAAAAAAGACGTGTTGTCGACAGTGCCACTAGTGTGACGGAGGCAGCTGGCACGTCACATGCGTGGTCACAACGCAGTGTGCAGCTTGCACACATGCTCAAGGGAGCTGAGCTACAGCTTAGGGAATTGGTGTTATGTGCTGGAGTATAGCATGCTGCATGCCGTGCGATATATACCAGATGCCATCGTAGTACACACGCCTGCTGCAGCACCTATTAGGTGCTGTCACACTTACTAGCGCAGTGCGCTTTCTTGAAGACGTGAGCAGACACCACCCTCATATGCACCTGCTCATTGATACACCATGACAGTTCACAACCATACAGCTAGCACTTTGTCAGCGATGCTCATATGCACAGCTAGCGCAAAGCAAGCTGCACTCCTGGCTGCAGGCGATCTGCTTGCCTCAAGTGACATCGCGAAAGCTCCCAGCAGCAGCCCTCCGCCACTGATGATGGCCGTGTTGCCAGTGACGTTGGTGTCCCGAAGCTGCAGTGCCTGGATGACAAGGAAAAGCAGCAAACACGCAGGTTTATGTTCCCGGGTTGATGTTCACAGATCTGCCTATGTTGGAGCCTGACTCAGGTGCCTAGCCATTGCAAGCGCAAAAAAGCATGTGCATCATGCCGATGGCATGGGACGCAAACTCAAAAAGCGTAACAGCTCCCAACAGCAGCCCTCCACCACTGATGACAGCTGTGTTGCCAGTGACGTTGGTGTCCCAAAGCTGCAGTGCCTGGATGACAAAGACAGGCAGCACACACTCATGTATAGGCTGGCTCTCGCCATGTGTATGTCTGATTAGGTTCATCTCAGTCATAAGCACTATCAGAGCTGAAAAACAACATCACGCAGCACCCTTGATGGCATCATGCTGAGCATCATGCCGCTGTCAAGGAAGCGAGCTCTGAACTCACTCCTGTGCTCTCCAACAGAATGCAGCCCGCGGATACCCTCGCACTGTTACCAGAGCAGCTGCAGTTGCGGATGTCTGCCACTGCGTTTTCAAACAACGCAACAGCTCCCCCAGAGCCTACTGCGCTGTTGCCGGTCAACTTGGTCAAACTGATGTTGACCGAGCTGCTGCCATCCGCATAGACTGCTGCGCCAGATGTTTCGGCTCTATTGGCAGTGAAGCTGCTTCTTGTTATGTTTGTGATGCCCTCTACATCCAAGCAGATCGCTCCACCAAAGCCAGCGCGGTTGTTGTTGAACGTGCAGTCGTTGACCAGCACCTGCAAAAAGAATGGCGGGTCACCCTTTCGGAAAGGTGTAGCAAGAGGTTGACATATGCCAGGTTGATCAGTGCCACCAGACATTCCGAGTATCCGCGCATACATGCAGATGGAGTAGAGCAGTGGTCACAACCTGCCGTCGTTCTGTGCATTCGTCAGTGAGCACTACCTCAAGTGTCAAAACTTGGACGTCATTGCTCTTGCGAAGGAAGCTGAGCTGCTGCCCCCGAACTTGATGTGACATTGCTGATCAAGCATGCTTATTTGTTTAGCGGCAGCAGATACCTTCACAGCAGCGAGCCAACTACACAGACAGCGCACACCTGGCTGCTGTCTGACGCGAAGATGCCGCCACCCCCTTCAGGTGCTGTGTTGCCCTCAAACACACATGAGGTTATGTTGGCCTGCAGCAGCAAAGCATGCAGTAGAGCGTTATACATGTATTGGATTTGGTGTTGCAATCACCCTGCCCACTGCAACTCAATAAGGTTTGCAACTGCCAGGGTTTGGACGGCGGGCAGCGGTTTCTGATCATAAAGGACGCAACGCGGGACATACCTGTGCAGTTCCATACATGGCAATGCCCGCCCCTGCTCCTGCTGTGTTGTCGCTGAAGTTACTCCTGGTGATGACTGCCGCTACGTCATCATGGAGCTGGATTACTCCCGGCCCTTGCTCATCCCATTTGTCCATGGCGTTATTGCTGCAGGTGCTGCTGTCAATGGTGACGCTGGCTTGACTGACAACAAGGACAGCTCCTGCTGTTGTAAGGCTGCCAAAGGTACTGTTGCGAACCATGAGCTGAGCACTGTCGGATGCATACAAACAGAAGCCGCGTGTGCTGTGACTGCTGCTGAATGCTTTATCTGAACCCGCAAGGACGCCTGCTGCTGTACAACCAAATCCGCTCCTGCGGAAATGTCACTGAACTGGCCCCCGATGACGGTGACATGAATGCTGCTTCCAAACAACAGTATGGCTGGATCGTTGGGGTGTGAGCTGCTGTCTGCTTTCACCAGTGCTACATCTTGCACCACTGGATTCTGCAGCAGCAGCTTGTGCTCACTGCAGAAGTACAGCAGTGCGGTGACTGGTTTCGTGTTGTTGACCGCAGCATGGTCTTTGCAGTCACTGCTGCTGAGAAGCGTCACGCCGGTTAAGGATGCTGCAAATCGCCGTAGTTGCTTTCGGCTGATAACAACAGGTACGGCTCCATCTGTGCTGCTGCAGTCAAGACTGGCAAAGGCAACACCACGCCTTCTGCTGTCACTGCTGCTGCTGCTCCTGCTGCTGCTCCTGCTGCTGCTGCTGCTGCTGCTGCTGCTGCGCTTGTTGCCGTGCCCTGTGATAGCCACCTTGCATTCTGCGATGGGATAATCGGAAGTGTTTGCGAAGACGTGCAGGAAGTGCAACACAAATAAGAGCAGCAGTGCTGCTCTGAGAGCCTGCAGGACATCACATGGCCAACACGTGAATGGGCAGACACAGATGCACGTGCAAGCAACTCCTATACATAGCGCCGCTAGAACATACAGTAAATCGGACCAGCGGTACACCGATGGACATACCATGTGCCGACTAACCCTCGAGAAAGATAACGAGCTGCAGGTCTGCGGGATGGCTGAGCAGGCAAGTCGTGCTGCCAGACCCTCACTATATTCAATGAAAGAGCCTTAAACGATGTAACCGTCGAAACCGGCATCGGTCTAATGCACCTGTTGACGCTGGACGTTTCCAATGTTGCTAGAACAAGCGGATGACCGTCAGAGCAGCTCAGCCATCATCAAAACATAATTCACAGCTTAAATAGGACAATCTACAGAAACCAACACAATACCCTGAGGGGTGTGTCCATGTCAGTGCTCAAGTACTGCATGTCAGAGACAGCACCATCAACATAGCTGTGTTGCACTAGAAGAAGCAATGCTGCCCTGCAGCCAATCCCAACAGGCAACAGCAGCAGCTGCTGCTGCAGCTGCCTTCTGCTTCTCCTTGTCACAACCACCAAAGGACACCGCTGCATGCGCAGCACCATACGATGATCACCACCGCAACAACCCTAGTCAACATAACTCAACCCCTGCCTGACACCGGCTGCTGCTGCTGCTGCTGCTGCTCCTGCTGCCGATTCTGCTGCCGTTCGCGCAACTGCTGCACCAGCTGCTCCTGCTTCACACGCTGCGCTTGCTCCTCTCGTGCTGCTGCTTCTGCAGCGAGGCCATGCGGCAGATACGACTCCATGCAGCGTAGCAGCGCTGCATTGAACGCCTGCGGCTGCTCTAGGAACACAAAGTGACCGCTGTCTGGTACGATCTCCACACGATGGTCAGACGACACCTGCAGACCAGCAGAGCAGGAGCACAGAAGTCCTCAGCTTAGGTTGCCTGCAGCAGCACTTGTCAGTGAGTGAACACGTGATAAATTGTAGTGGAATCAGAGCTGGTCATGTCTGGATACCTTGGCAGCATGGCTGCGTCAGCTGTTGGGGCACACTAATGTCCTGGCTGCACAAACAGCACAGGCCAGCATTTGTGGGCAGCGCCATACTGCCACACACACACCCTTCCACGCGCCAAAGTTCGCACATGCGCATAACCCTACTGTCACACACACCTTGCGTGGCCGTATCTGGTCCAGCTTGTCTGCCGCTGCCTGGCCTGCTGCTGGCTGCATCCAGTCATGCTCGCCGTAGATGAACGTGACAGGCACCTTCAGCTCTGCTAAGCGCTCCTGCAGCGGAGCATACGCCCACGCACCAGGCGCCTGCAGCACCATAGCAGCAACAGTGCAAGCATTCGAAAGTAGGCAACCTGTCACCTACAAGAATAAATGCATGTGACAGGCACCTTCAGCTCAGCCAGGCGCTCTTGCAGCGGCGTGCCCACGCACCAGGCGCCTGCAGCACAAAATCAGCAACAGCACAACAATGGAAGGTGGGCTACCCTTCACGTGCATCCAGTCATGCTCCGCGTAGATGAACGTAATAGGCACCTTCAGCTCAGCAAGCCGCTCCTGCAACGGCGCATACGCCCATGCACCAGGCGCCTGCAGCACAAATAACAAATGACAAATGAGATTGACAAATGACGGCAACTTCAGCTCAGCCAGGCGCTCCTGCAGCGGCGCATACGCCCAAGCACCAGGCGCCTGCGGCACATGATAACAATCAAAAATTGACAAATGACACATGACAAATGACGGCACCTTCAGCTCTGCTAAGCGCTCCTGCAGCGGCGTGTACGCCCACACCAGGCGCCTGCAGCACCAAAGCAGCAGCAGCAGCACAAATATTTAAAAGTAGGCAACCCGTCACCTAGGGAATGTGACTGGCACCTTCAGCTCAGCCAGGCGCTCCTGCAGCGGCGCATACGCCCATGCGCCAGGCGCAGCACCACATCGGCAGCAGCACAAAAATTGGAAAGTAGACAACCCGTCACCTAGGGGCCTAGATGAATGCGACAGGCACCTTCAGCTCAGCCAGGCGCTCCTACAGGGCGCATACGCCCACGCACCAGGCGCAGCACCACATCGGCAGCAGCACAAAAATTGGAAAGTAGACAACCCGTCACCTAGGGGCCTAGATGAATGCGACAGGCACCTTCAGCTCAGCCAGGCGCTCCTACAG
The DNA here is from genome assembly GCA_902809745.2 of Tetradesmus lagerheimii. NCBI lineage: Eukaryota > Viridiplantae > Chlorophyta > Chlorophyceae > Sphaeropleales > Scenedesmaceae > Tetradesmus > Tetradesmus lagerheimii. Next base: position 114,746 of record CADDIJ020000282.1, read on the forward strand.
GGCGCATACGCCCACGCACCAGGCGCCTGCAACACCATAATATCAACAGCACATAACAAAGGTAAGCGACCCGTCACCTAAGGACATTTCGTACTGCTGCAAAATTCAGGAGTAGTTGACAACACATGCAAGGATGCCAGCGGCATGGGGCAAGCAGCAACAGCTGCTGATGATCAGTCGGTTGCACAAGGCACAGCAATAGCGCCTGGCAAAGACAGCTGCAGCCTGCTGCCACCTTAGACACACCACGTGTCTACTGCGCAGGCTGCAACACGAGTGACGCGGTGGTGCAGCAGCAGCAGCAGCAGCAGCCTGTACAAGCCACGGATGGCCACCAAGCCCAGACCTCCCCACCAGTATATGTCGCAGCGCATACTCTCCGCTGCCTCGCGCTGCTGCGATGTGGTAGAAGTAATCCCTGAAGGTGGATGACTCAACAGGCTCCAGCGGCATGCCTGCAGCAAGTCAAGGCAGGCACCAATTGATGCAACTGATGACGCATTGCACCTTCAGAACGATGATCAATGTGCTGGCAATGCCCCTGAAGGTGGATGACTCAACAGGTTTCAGCGGCATGCCTGCAGCAAGATGGCCCGATGCAATAAGCCAAGCTGTGCGTGCTATGGTGAGACATGAGACATGCAGAAGACGGTTGGCAGAGGATGTTTCGTATACCCACGGCATGCATATGCATGATACGTATGAGGCTGATGTTCACACCCCAGCTGGCTTGTGTAACTTCACTGCATGCCAAGCCCTGAATCCCAAAACCCTGAACTCTGAACACTGCCTGAACCCCACGCCAAGCCCTAGCACGCACACCCATGCTCACCATGCATGCTGAACCTGCCAGTCACATACTTCTCCACCAGCCCTGGCCCCCAAGGCCCCAGCGCCCGTATTAAGCTGAAAGGTGTGATGCCAGATGCCCATGCATGTGCTGCCAACTTGAATAGCTGGCTGCGCAGTGACCAGCTGTCGCTTGCAAAGCGGCTCTCCCAGCCATCAGGCTTGGTGGGCTGCAGGGGTACAAGGAAGAGCATACAGCAGGGCAGGAAAGTATGTCAGCGATAACATGACCTTGGCGAAAGGTGCCTGCAAGGCTGCCACTACATGCAGCTTGTAAGCAACACTGGCTTGACACTGCACAGCATGCCCTGCAGTGTGACCGCTGCATCAAAAAGGCATTGTGATGTGCTTGACAAATGAGATCAGCACAGCGCTGGCAACCGCACACAAGCGCGATCAACCACCAGACTATCAGACAGCAGACTGGCAGGTACTCACAATGCCTGCAGGTCCCACCAGCACCAAGTGCTTGACCTGCTCTGGGTGCCTCAGTGCGTAGCTGGCTGCCAAATAGCCACCTGCAATCATGCAGCAAGGCAACGCGAACAAGCATCAATGATGGTTTCGAAGCACGTGTGTCCATGCTGCCCTGTTGGGATTCGCAGCTATGGCAGGTGCTGAGCTGCCAGATGCGACTGCAAATTACACAAAACACTGCAGTCACAATAATAAGAAATGCTGGAAAACATCACTCACAGCATTGCGGTCTGTTTGCAGCTGTTTGCAGCAAACAGCTGTGAACGTCAAAGCAAGTTGTCCTCAAACATTAGTTATAGATTCAAGACTTACCTAGGCTGTGCCCCACCAGGATGAAGCTGTCCAGGCCCTGCTTCTGCCGCCACGTGTTGAGGCTCTCCAGGAAGAAGTCTTCAGTGCTGGGCCTGTCCTGACCAGTGAAGGGCGGCCGGCCTGCATGTGCAACTAAGTGTCACCATGTTGCGGCTGTCCAAAGCATATTCTTCAGCATTACACATGCTCAGGATGCTAGGCGCTGCTACACGCTCCACAAACACAGTGTGCTGTGCCGGGTTCCACATTCGCAATAACAGAACAGCTACAGCAGATGATGGTATCAATCTAGCTGTCTCATGTCCGCTGCTTGCATTTCCGCACCTGACAGCCCTGTGCCCAGCCAGTCAACGGCAAACACATTGAACAAGCGAGCAAGCCCGTCAAGGTTCCTGCAAGTCACGTACAGTACAGCAGATGTGGTCACCAAGTGAACTTGATTGATAGACATTGCAAGCAAGCAGTCAGACAGTGTCTTACATTGCTGGCAGGCGTAGAATGCGGTTGCATTTCCATGCTGCGCTGCTGCCCGCACCAACCTTACAGCAACCAGCAGTTGCGCTCACTGACTTGGTCCGCGACTTCAATGGCGGCAGAAACTCGCAGACAGGTGCCCCATCTACATAGCGTTTTTCAAAAGATATGCCACCGCCATTTGGTATACCCAACTTGAAACACAGTGACTGCAGCAGCTGGAGCAGTGCTGCCCTATCAAAGCGAACATGCTGCATTCGAATGCCAATGAAAGGAAGTGCCAGAAGAGCACTGCCTCACCTGAAGAAGAAGCCTGTGCCAGCGCCATAGCCAGGCATGAGCACCATTGCTGGCCCCTGCACTGGCTCGCTGCCGCTGCTGCTGCTGTTGGTGAGCGTGTGCATGTACTGCTCAGGTCCCGGCCCTACTGGCACATCCTCCACCTGCCACTTGCTCCTGTTACAATCAATTTGAAAACGAAAAGATCCACACCCATTGTCGGCAACAACCATGCATGGTCTGCTGTACGTGGATGCATGGTCTGCAGGATGTGGCGCCAGCACTGAGCAGCCAAGCTGGCTTGAATGTTGTTGACAGACGAAAATAGCAGTGCAAGGCATTGCTGGATAAATGACCAGCGCGTTGCTTGTTGTGGCACGTTGTTGATGCCGTAACAGAAGCGGTTTCTCAGAGCATGCTTCAGCATGCATGCATGCATGGACGCGCACTATGCAGGTCAGATGAGCCACTGCTTACGTTCAACGCAACGGCAAGTTGCCCTACTTACTTCAACAAGTTGAGGATGCCTCTTTCTGCATGCACAGCCTCTTCTTTGCTGGTTGGTCGCCAGCGAGTCACTTTCATCCACCTGTTGGGAGGAGCAGTGTGCATGTGTATGCATCCAATCACTCAGTGGCCTGAGCACACATGGCTGATGCAGGTCTGAAGCTGGGCCGCGATGCCACAAGCTGCTGCCACTGCAACAAGTGCTTAAAACATCTTGTAGTACACTACAAATGGTTGATCTCTTCATACGTGATGCAGCACGATGCATGCCATGAAACACCTCAGGGCAGCTGGCAAGCACAGGGGCTGCAGATGCATGGACATGTCCTCACCAAGGCAGCTGCGGAGCCTCTGCCGATGTAACTAGCTCCGCTGCAGCATCGGATATCCCTGAGTCTTTCATGACAGCACGTACTGCTGCAGACGTTGAGATGGGCGGCTTGCGTGGATGTGGTGGTGCTGCTGCTCTGCAGCTGCTACCGAGGCGTGCGTTGCAGAGCAGCGAACGAGGCAGACTGCGGTTGGAGACCACGTGCGACAGCATGAGATCAAGTGAATGCACGCGCAGTTGTGCTGCCAGACTTAAGCAGCGTTGTCTCTGCAGGTGTTGTCATCACATGAAACCCTTGTCTCCAAGACCAGTAGGAGATTGCTGCAAGTCGAAATGGCCTAATAGTTTGCTTCCAATACGTATTATGTGACGTTTAGATGATCAAGCACATGCTGCCGCCCGTGCGCCACGAGCCTTCGTCCTTGTCGACTTTCATTGATGGTGTGCAACCCAGAGGGACTCGTCACGCTCAATTGCTTGTGTAAACGTTTAATTCTTACATTCTTGAGGCTCTGCTCAGTAGGTACGCGGATGCATGTGCTTGCCGTAGGCTTCAAGATGCAGTAGAAGTTGACCCCAAGTTTGAACGAGCTGCGGCATCGGCTCAACTATGTTCAGGCGTAGAACTAGTCAAGGTGGCGTTGTAGCTGACTTTGATGCTGGGGGCACAGCACCGCTGGCAGCTGGGCCTGAGCCAGCGGTTCCCATCAGCGCACCCCAGCAACAACAGCAGCAGCAGGACCTGGCGAGTGCCATTGCAATGGCAAGGCAGCAATCAAGGCACAGAAGTGGCGATCATGCTCAGCCTGAAACTGTCAGTCAGCCCAGGGCTGGGCAGCTAGCGCCGCTGCGGACACGCGTGCAGCAGCCTGAATCAGCATCCCAGACTGCAGTGTCGCAGCGGCAACAGCAGCGGCCAGACGCAACGCCACAGCGACAAACACTGCAGCAGCAGGTATTATCGCAGCAACAGCAACAGCAACATCAGCAGATGTCATTACAGCAACAGCAGCAGAGCTCACAGACGCCACCGCAGCTGTCCAGGCAGCGGACCACCAAAGAGCCTGCTGCGTCATTGCAGCAGTTCTCAGTGTTCAGCAACCCCCTGGCTGCCAGTGATAGCCCACTTAGCACTCAGCAGCCTGCCGGAGATGCTCGGCAACCTGCTTCCTTGCAGGACACAGACACAACACCAGCAGAAGCAGCAGCAAAAGCTGTAGAGATGGCAGCAGCGTATCAGCAACAGGATGCAGCAGCTGCCCAGCATGCCCCCAGCAGTCCTGCAGCGGTCAAATCAGCTTCACACAGCGGCAATCCAAGCAGTCTCTTGAAACACAGTAGCTTGCTGGCCACCAAGACACTGCGCTTTGAGGTGCAGCCAGCAGCAGAGTACCTGCAGCATCAGCGGCAGCAGCACAATGGTGTGGTAGATTACAACGGCCATGACCAGGAGCACTTGATGGGGGAGCAAGAGGGTGCAGCAGCACAGCAGCAGTATACATACAGCCAGGTGAGCTCTGTCGCGTTCTGTGCAAGCCTGATCCTTGCATCAGCAAACTTTTGCCGTGCCCTGGCAATGCAGCCCTGCTGCAGCTGGCATCTCAGCTGGCTGCTTCAACTGGCAAAGTGCACTCAATGTGCAGTGCCTCTTGCATCATACCATGGTGAACAAGACAATTGTACTAGCACTTCACAGCCTGGGTGAGTCACCCAGTTGCCCTCCGCCTCGCATGCTGCTTGCAGGACACTGGCCAGCTGAGCCGTGTGGGTGAGGGCGCAGACGCAACGCGGCTTGCGCACCACTACCTGGAGGACTGGAACACTGGCGAGTTCTTCATGCTGGCAGCACCACGCAGCGGCTGCATGGCCTGGCTCAGGTGCGACCCGCAGTGCTGTACTACAGCATGATGCTGGCACATCAGCTGATGTTGGCTTCCCTGATGCTGCTGTGGTGCGCAAACCGTGGCTTTAGTTGCAAGCCGCTCGGCACCGTGAATGCAGTACAGGGCTGTCCCTGCTGTAGCTGCTTGTATAGTTCATGTGCATCAACAGTTCATCTGGTGTACAGCATATGCACAATACACGCACTGTCACAGCCACAGTACTGCAGCATCAGATGACAACACGCCCTGCACAGTATCTGCCACGGGTTGTCGCCTGGACCGTGCACCCTATGGCTTGCAATTAGCCATGCTGCACTCGCTGCTGAGGCAGTGGTTGTATTGTTGCCCGACATGTGTGTGCAGGCGCAAGCCGGCCAGCGCTCCTGCTGGCTGGTGGGGCACGCCCCAGGAGCCCAGCCTGTTGGCAAGCCTCGGGGAGTTCACTGAGAGCATGGGCAGCGCCATGGCAGCTCTGGGCATGTTTGCACAGGTGCGCTTGGGACCCTTATCCTAGAGACAGTGATTGCTGGGCAGCAGATATGGTGGTGCATTCATGCGGTTGTTGGTGTGCCTGCAGGCACTGCTGTTGTTTGCAAATCTGCTGACAACACTGGTACTGGGCAAGCATCGCCTTGCACTGCAATTGGCAGGGCAGCGCTAGAACACGTACAGCAGGTTTGGCGTATGATGGCCTGCCGAGCACCTGCTTGCTGCGGTGCTTGTGCTGTGGGTGAAGCATTGCAGCTGCATCACTGTGCACAGTGTGAACTTCAGCCAGCACAGGTGCTGGCAGTTGCCGTCACTATTTATGGAGCCCAATAACAGCTTTCCTGACAAGGTTTGGCTGGTCTCTGCTGCTGTTGCTGTTGCTGTTGCTGTTGCTGTCGCAGGGTCTAGCTGGTGGGCTGGCGCTGCTGTGCCTGTTCATGACTTACCTGCAGTACATCACAACAGGCAGGGATGGCTTCCTGGCGTACTACTCCGCACATGCGCAGGTATTGCCCTGCAATGGCTGCAGCTGCAGTGGCGCAGCCGTACAGTGTAATACTTGCCGGCAACCAGCACATAGCTGCTATCCACCTGACTTTCGTGGACGCTGCTGAATTGAGCTATACCTTAACCACTGACAGTGCTTGCAGTCACCACTGTCAAGCAGAGAGCGCTTGCAGCAACCCGACATCCGTGCATGTGCCACACCTACATGCCAGTCATGGAACCTGCCTCTGTCTCCCTTGCTTCCGTGCTAAATGAGCACTAAACGCGTCTTTACTAAATGCCCCTGCTGCGACCTTCAGATGGTGAATCGTGCATTCTTCACCCTCATCAGCCTGTCGCTGGTGTCAGCGTCATCGCGCCTTGCATATGATCAGCTGGGAGGCTTCAAGCCAAACCTGCTCAGGTGCGGCTGGTGCCACAGTTTTCATAGCAGTTGTCTGTCAGTGGTCTCTGGCAGACGTTTTAGGCATGCTGAGTGGCTGACACGTATGCCTGTGGCGCATGTTACTTGTGAAGATATCGTGCGAAACAAACGGCAGCCACTGCATACAGCACCACCTGTACCACTTGCACAACTGATAGTTCTGACAGCGGGTGCTGTACACCCTGTTGTGCCGCAGGCTGCGCCTGGCAGATGGCCTGGTACTGGGGCTGTATCTGCTGGCGTATGTGTGCAACCTGCTGGCCACGCCGATAGATGACCAGCTCACTTTTGAGGCGCGGCGCGACTGGGGCTACTGGGAGCAGCCACTACAGCAAGCGTTTGTGAGGAAGGTGAGCTGTGGTGTTTTGTTGGCTCCAGTCACGCACTCAGAAGTTGTTGATTGGTGAATTAGGCTACGATGTTACTCCAATGCATATTGAGTTTTGACCCAGCATATCCAGCTGTGACTAAGGCAGTGCATACGGCATCAAGGCGAGGAGCAGCAGCTGGCTAGGTCCCAAAGTTGTTATGCTCCATAGTATGCAAGCACGCTGCTTCCACAAACTAAACGATTCATGTGTGGTTCCTGCTGCTGCTGCTGCTCTGCAGATCAACATGTGGCAGGTTCTCAACCTACTGCGCATTGTAAGCTGCGGCCTAGCATGGGCTGTGGTGTGCTACAGGTGAGTGGCCCCAGTGTTACCTGCCTGGTTCGCAGGCTGCGCCTATGTCATTGCCAATGTACGTGGAGAGCGCATGCTGGCTTGAATGTGCCATTGCAACATCTTGACCGGCCTGTACTAGGTCTTTCTTGCAGCGCAAGGGTTGCCAGGCGTGCAGATATATTGCAACGATGCCATTTGCCTGAAGTGCACGCCTTGACCTTGCCTGTTATCTGTGGGCTGCTCAGGCTGCTGTCAACTTTTCCTGTTCTTTGCTGTTTGGTCTGGTTGCAGAGGTAACCCTTTTGTGATGATGATGGTGCTTGAAGCGCACAAGCAGCAGCAACTGCAGGAGCAGGAACGTGAACAGGAGCTGCGCACCGCGGCAGCAGCAGGCACAACAATTGCTGCTGGTGCTAGAGCCAGCGATGCTGGCACTGTTGCAGATGCGCGGCAGCATGGCGTTCAACATACTTCGGTCAACCGCTTCTTTGCAGCAGCAGACGAGACTGTCTCGGCAGCCGCAGCTGGCGGCATACCTGGCAGGCGCAGCATGGAGGATGCGGCCAGTGCAGCGAGAGGCATGCAACGCAGCAGCTACGGGAGCATGGAAGACAACAGCAGATGACGCTAGCATGATGTCGGAGGTGCGACGCGTGTTGCTATCAGTGAGTGTTGTCGGGGGAGAATATGTTGCGGAAGACAGCTAGGGCAGGTCATTGCTGCAGCAGGCAAGTGGATACGCGATGCCATAGCATTTCATAGATGCCAGCATCCTTGGTTGACCCCAGACATGCTCGCACACCACAGATCTTGGTGGAGACTCTTCACTTGAAGGTGCAGGCACTGCATTTGGCTGGCAAATTACTCAACAGCTGGAACAACAAACTCTTGTGCACAACAGTTGATACCAATGACTGCAGCACAGCAGCTGCGATGTGACCAATGTGATATTTATCTTGAAGACTTCGTCTCGGGCTGTACATGTAGGGTGCGTGCTTGCGCACCCATATGTAACAACATGCACGTGTAGCAGCAGCACACCACCTGCAGAGCCGCTGCAACTGCTGCTGCAGCAGCAGTGACATGTCACATCATGTGAGTTGAGTCGATGACCATGATGCCAAGTCGCTTGAGCTGCTGACTTCCCATCCTGAGGTGCATTCATTTGAGAGAGAGAGAGAGAGTAGTTACATGTGGGTCCAGTCACCATCTCAGATGGTATGAGCCACCCCAAAATGAGCACAATGTCAACGCATGACGAAAGAAGATGAGCACACAATGTAGCCCATTGAGGCCATCCGTTGAGCACAGGGTCTCTCCAGATTGAGCATAAGATTATATCTGCGGTGTGTCAGTGACACACCCCAATCAGCCAACAGCATGTGCTGAAGAAGCACACCAACCAAAAAGCATGTTGTCAAGATCACACAGCCAGAGAGATAGGCAGGGCAACTAAGGCGGCATAAAGGCGGCAGCAAACCAATAATGTGACAGGATGCATGTGTAACTCGTCAAGTAACCTAAACTCATCACGGGCTAGGAGATTGTACATTCATTTGTACACATGCATTGATGACTCATCACCGGGTGTACGTCAGTAGCAACTACTGCCGAGTGCAACAAGCAATTCCAGACTGTCTGCGGTGGAACAACTTGTTGTTGGCTATGGCAGAGCCGCAAGTGCTGCACAAAACTCTGCGACGTGTCGCACTGTGCACAGGGCACAGCGCTTGCTGCTGCATGCATTGGACAGCACACATCTCGACTGATCAGCTGCCCAGGATTACTACACAATGAAGGGCCTGGCAATTGCCGCCGTAAGCGACTTGTTGACTACACTATGAAGCCGTGTTGCAGCCGCTGTTCCAAGCACACAAGCGCAGCCTGTTCGGCTGCATGACCCCCAAAAAGATATGCGGCGTAATCTAAAACGCATATGTTCCTGTCAAGGACGGACTTCAATGATTGCGAAACTTTGCGCCGGCTGTGCAGGTCCTGCACAGCTTTGCAAGCTACTAATACCTGCAGCCCACCACAGGGTAGCCTGACAAGAGATACTACAACATTCACTGCAACAGCAAACCCGAATCCCTCTGCGCTAGGGGAAGGTAGCAATACAACCACTACGCCGTCTTCTAGCAAAGTTTCAGGCGCCACTCTGTACAAGCTTGTCCACCCCTCGTCAAGAACTGCTCTGTACAACCCACATGCATCTACACTGCTGCTGCTGCTGCTGCTGCTGCTGCTGCTGCTACTGCTGCTGCTGCGCTTGATGCGCACCAAGACACACTCATCACTTTGATTGCATGCCTCCAAACAGCTATTCAAACTAACCCTGCCTACATCTGCTATCAACTCCCCGACGATCAATCCCTCCGGTACATATGAGAAAGCATAATCCAAAACCGCGCCGCCGCCAAATGCCTTGAAACCCAATGCCACCTTGCTTTGGTACCACGCAGCACCCCAGCTGCTTGTCAAACCCATAAGAACTTGGCAGGACACAGCATCCTTATATGCATCGCGCCCGTACCGCAGCATCACACACTTCGGGCCACACTGTGCCTTACACGCGTGCATTGACGCTGCGCCCGCAGGCACATTCTGCCAGAATGCCTCATTACTGAGTGGGAGATGCATGTTGCGCGATGCTTCTTCGTCAGGCCAGGTTAGCACGCATTCGGATACGCTTTCTGCGCCTCTGCGGCTCGTGTAGCCGAGATCACAGCTGCGGCAGGGCGCGATTGAACCGCCAAAGGAGTAGGTGCCGTAGCTGCATTGGGAGCAGGAGAAGCCACCATAGCCAGGCAGGCACACTGCATAATGGCATAAAATGCAGACACACTGGTATCAGCAACAGTGGGGTACCCCAGTTAATAATCTTGGTAGCTAAAATGGCAGCAGGTCACACCACTGTAGCCAGGCAAACACACTGCCTGTTGAGAATGCATCCAGACAGCAACAACTACACAGCAGTAAGTGACAGACAGATGATCGCCAAAGGAGTATGTGCCGTGGATGCACTGGGAGCAGGAGGCGCCACCATACCCAGGCAGGCACACTGCATAACAGCATAACAGCATGCAGAGACATTTGTTTCAGCATTAGTGAGTCACCGGAGATGTCAATGTTGGTGGTTGCACTGGCAGCAGAACACACCATCAAATCCATTCAGATACACTGCCTGTAGAGGATGCATTCAGGCAGCAACAAGTAGACAGCAGTAGGTAGCGTGGAGCAGCCCCAAAATGAACAGCAGTGACTAGTAAAAATGCAGCGGCTGCAATGAGCGTTGCTGCTCTGCATGCGACTGCATTGCTACTTTTCGTGGGAGGTGATGCTGAGGGTGATGCTGCCAGCAGCAGCTGGCAGGCCTGCCAGCCCTAGGGTTCCAATCAGCTGCTGCAGCGCGTCATGCCAGGCTGGCAGCAGCAGCTGCAGTGACAGCGCATCTAATGCAAAGTTTGCACCAGTCCTTTGTCAGTTGTGACAACACCATGCATGTGTGTCAAACTGTTCATGCACGCACCTTTGCAATCGCTGATGCTGCTCTCGCCGCTCTCTGCGGTCGTCCATCCAGCAGGGCACTCAATGCACACTCCCTTTGCATCCACAGCACTCCCTCCAGGCCATAAGACCTCTTGCTGCACGGATGCGGCAAGCCGTTATCTGCGATTGCCCAACCCGGTTGCACTACGCAGTCCTTTGGACTCGTGGATCCCTCTGAGAGCGTTGTGAGCATTCCCGGACACGCTTTGCAGGCTCGCTGCTGTAGACCAGCTGACCAGAATCCGATTGCACATGGCTGTACGACGCCATCGGTTAGGTAGCCATGGCCGGGTAGCGGCTGGCAGTCTGTTATGTCGGTGTAGCGGCTGTTTGCGGGGGTGCCTGTGATGGTGTCAGCTGTGGATGTGTTGGATGCGCACGGAGTGCACCTGCAGACATTAATTATCACAGGAACATGTCAGCTTCAAGTTGACTTGGCAAGCTTTGTTTCTAGCATTGACTTCGCGGCGCGGTAATCACTTATGAGAGCCGCAAATGCTCACTGGGCAATGTCAGCTGTAGCGGTGTAGGACGGGCACGGCACCTGCAGCAATGGCACCAGGGGCTGGCAGTCTGTTATGTCAGTGTAGCTGCTGCTTGCGGGGGCGCCTGTGATGGTGTCAGATGTGGCTGTGTTGGACGGGCACGGCGTGCACCTGCAGACAACAAAGATCACATGAACACCTCAGCTTCCAGCTGGACTCGTGGCATGTTGAATACTTATGAAAGCCGCAACTGCCTGAGGCAATGTCAGCTGTAGCGGTGTTCAAAACCGTCGGACGGGCGCGGCACCTGCAGCAACGGCACTGGCAGCGGCTGGCAGTCTGTTATGTCTGTGTAGCCGCTGCTTGCGGGGGCGCCTGTGATGGTGTCAGCTGTGGCTGTGTTGGAGGGACAAGGTGTGCACCTGCAGACACCAAAGATCACAGGAACATGTCAACTTCAACTTTCACCGAAAAAAGAGAGTCTGGCACTGAACTCATGGTATGCCATAACCAGTGGTTACTTATGTGAGCCGCAACTGATGGAGGCATCGTAAAATGTGGCTGTGTTGGACGGGCACGGCGTGCACCTGCAGACAACAAAGATCACATGAACACCTCAGCTTCCAGCTGGACTCGTGGCATGTTGAATACTTATGAAAGCCGCAACTGCCTGAGGCAATGTCAGCTGTAGCGGTGTTCAAAACCGTCGGACGGGCGCGGCACCTGCAGCAACGGCACTGGCAGCGGCTGGCAGTCTGTTATGTCTGTGTAGCCGCTGCTTGCGGGGGCGCCTGTGATGGTGTCAGCTGTGGCTGTGTTGGAGGGACAAGGTGTGCACCTGCAGACACCAAAGATCACAGGAACATGTCAACTTCAACTTTCACCGAAAAAAGAGAGTCTGGCACTGAACTCATGGTATGCCATAACCAGTGGTTACTTATGTGAGCCGCAACTGATGGAGGCATCGTAAAATGTGGCTGTGTTGGACGGGCACGGCGTGCACCTGCAGACAACAAAGATCACATGAACACGTCAGCTTCAAGCTGGACTCGTGGCATGTTGAATACTTATGAAAGCCGCAACTGCCTGAGGCAATGTCAGCTGTAGCGGTGTTGGACGGGCGCGGCACCCCTGCAGCAATGGCACCAGCTGCTGGCAGTCTGTTATGTCAGTGTAGCCGCTGCTTGCGGGGCCGCCTGTGATGGTGTCAGCTGTGGTTGTGTGGGAGGGGCACGGCGTGCACCTGCAGACAACAAAGATCACGTGAACATGTCAGCTTCATGCTCCGCTTAGCGCTCTAGGCTAGAGCCGTTTGGAACTCATGGCATGGCAATTACGTATGAGAGCTGCAAGTGCTTGAGGCAATGTCAGCTGTGGTGGTGTTGGACAGGCGCGGCACCTGCAGCAATGGCACCAGCGGCTGGCAGTCTGTTATGTCGGTGTAGCCGCTGCTTGCGGGGGTGCCTGTGATGGTGTCAGCTGTGGCTGTGTTTGATGGGCACGGTGTGCACCTGCAGACAACATTGGTTACGCGAACATGTCAGTTGCAAGCTTCGGCTCTAGCAGTGAACTTGTGGCATGGTGGTTATGTGTGAGAGCCGCAAGTGCTTGAGGCAATGTCAGCTGTGGCGGTGCTGGACCGGCATGGCGTGCACCTGCAGCAATCATTGCTTTGGGAACCAATTGCTGGCATTATTGCGCCGCAATGCCAACGCCATGGCTCAGCGAACGTGTGGGGATGAACAGCTGATAAGAACAATGAGTGAGTGTTAACTACACATAGCTTTGGGCTTCGCGCCAGCGTTGGCAACGCTGTCACGAAGACCAAGCTATGTGTACTGAACACTGATACATTGGTAATGTCAGCTGTTCATCCCCACAAGTATGCTGCACCAGGGCAATTGCATATCAGCGGGTTCTGGCAAGGGGTGCCAGGTGTGCCGCACTGAGTGAGCTGCTGCTATTGTTGCGGCAACAGCTTGCGGCTTGCAAGCAATGCCAAGTCGGCCAGGATCAAGACCAAAACCTAGTAGACCAAGCACAACATCACGGCCGCAAGCGCTAGCCTGCAAGCAATGCCGAGTAGCGCCTGGGGCCACATGCTGTGTACTTGGTTCTATAGCCAGCATTCAACACAAGGATATGTTCACAACAGCTGCACAATTGTCACTGTCGAATAGTCACCTGGTGGTTCTTGTGTCGTAGTTTGGTGTCGACCTCCCAAACGTGTTCTGCACACACAATACTGCAGACACTGCCTCGCTTCCTTCGCCGCGCACGACACCAAACCCACGCGGCACAAAGCAAGCGGCAATGCTGACTGCACCAGGACCGTGAGTGTGCAGGCCATCACCACATTGCACCAGGACCGTGGGTCAGCAGGCCATCACCACACTGCACCAGGACCGTGGATGAGCAGGCCATCACCACACTGCACCAGGACCGTGAGTGAGCAGGCCATCACCACACTGCACCAGGACCGTGGGTCAGCAGGCCATCACCACACTGCACCAGGACCGTGAGTGAGCAGGCCATCACCACACTGCATTAGGACAAGGACCGTGGATGAGCAGGCCATCACCACACTGCACCAGGACCGTGGATGAGCAGGCCATCACCACACTGCACCAGGACCGTGGGTGAGCAGGCCATCACCACACTGCACCAGGACCGTGGGTGAGCAGGCCATCACCACACTGCACCAGGACCGTGGATGAGCAGGCCATCACCACACTGCACCAGGACCGTGAGTGAGCAGGCCATCACCACACTGCACCAGGACCGTGGGTCAGCAGGCCATCACCACACTGCACCAGACCGTGTGGATGAGCAGGCCATCACCACACTGCACCACAGGACCGTGAGTGAGCAGGCCGTCACCACACTGCACCAGGACCGTGGGTCAGCAGCACATCACCACACTGCACCAGGACCGTGGATGAGCAGGCCATCACCACACTGCACCAGGACCGTGAGGAGCAGGCCATCACCACACTGCACCAGGACCGTGGATGAGCAGGCCGTCACCACACTGCATCAGGACCGTGGATGAGCAGGCCATCACCACACTGCACCAGGACCGTGGGTGAGCAGGCCATCACCACACTGCACCAGGACCATGGATGAGCAGGCCATCACCACACTGCACCAGGACCGTGAGTGAGCAGGCCATCACCACACAGCATATGCAAGAGCGCAGAGAGACACTGTCTTGAGGCTCAACACGCCGCGTGCGACGCGTATAGTAAACGCAAGTTGTGTATGGCTTGTATTGTACAGCTGTGCCACATTGTGCCAGTCATGAAGCCACAGTGGGTTTGCTAAGGCTTGTTGCACTGCATCATAGTATGCTACTGACGCAGTTACTGTTGGTTTGTAAGACAGTAGCACATGATCCAGCCTCGCGCCTCTGGATATACACAGCAGTCAGATTCATGCTCTTTAATTGCTGTTGTTGCTGTGTTACCGGCTCAAATACACAACCGTGAGCAGGCACGCCGCTGCCCAGCTGTCGAGCATTATCAACCTATTCGGTATACCATATCATGTATGGCAATGTCAGCCGCCACTCACGCTGATGCAGGAGTTCAGTTCAGTTCCATCCTTCCTTTAGCTGCCAACTGGGCAGTCGCTGATGCTGGCATCGTCAGGCAGCAGCTGCATGCCGGAGGGTGCCAGGCACAGCGCAACACCATCTGCCCCGCCCTGCAGCCACATGGCATGAAGCACAAACCACAACAGGTTTTGATCACCAGATGTTCAGTGATGCTGCATCAACAGGCATCGTCAGGCAGCAGCTGCATGCTGGGGGGTGCCAGGCACAGCGCAACACCATCTGCTCCGCCCTGCAGCGCCTTAAGCACAAGTCGTGGCAGAACATATCGTCAATCTGGCAGCTGTTAAGTGCTGGGCAGCCAGCAGCGGCTGCAGCAACAGACAATGTCAGGCAGCAGCTGAATGCCGGGTGGCGCCAGGCACAGCGCCACACCATCCGCTCCACCCTGCAGCACGTGAAGCACAAGCCACAACATGTTTTCGGTTACCCAACGTTTGGTGACGGGCAGTCGCCCCCTGCAGTGTTTGAAGCAGCATGATTCGTGGCATAATTTATTGTCTGGCCTTTGTTCAGTGATGGGCAGCCGCTGACGCTGCATCAACAGGCAGCAGCTGCATGCCGGGGGGCGCCAGGCACAGCGCCACACCATCTGCTCCGCCCTGCGGCACAATATTTACACCCTGAATGCATTCCATTACATGCTCCATTCACCCAGGAGCCCACCGCACAACTACTGAACAGGTGAGATGGCTGCCACAAGCTGCGATAGCCACATGCAGCCACATGCCCACCAGCCCTGCCACTGACAGCCATGCCACAGCAGTTAGCAACTGTGACGAACTCAAACAGCAGCTACTAGCTATGGTACAGCTTGCGTTGGTCCAATTGGCAAGCTCACCTGTTGTGTACGCAGGCCATGTGGGCATGCTGTGCACTGCTGCTGCATTGACTCGCCGTCTTGGTACGTGTTTGGAGAACACAGCGTTGCCGCAACAGCTGCGAACAGCGGATCGCGCAAGTTCTGCAGCCCATTTGCAGCAATGGCAGTGCCATCAGGTGCTGCAGCAGACTGTGGGGTACCAGAACGCTGTGGTGCTGTCTTGTTGTTTGCTTGCGCGCCGCCTGTGGCTGTGTAAGTGAGGTAGTAACCACGTGTGGCGAGTCTGCATGCTGTGATGCTCGTGCTGGCTTCTTCTGGCGTTGTTAGGCCAGCCTTGCAGGGGATGCTGCAAGCAAGCAGCAGAAGCGGCAGCAACACCGGCAGCAGCAGCAGCAGCAGCATTAAAGGCGTGAGCAGCAGCGGCGAATCATCGAGTGCATGAGCCAGGCATCCTATCATACGTTGGCACAAGCATGACCAACGCTGGCTGTCGATGGCTCATGGACAGCAAAGCTCACTAGTGCAAAACACATTGCCCAGACATACCCAATCGCACACAGCACTGCTGCAGATGATCTGCATGATCATGTGCGTACCTTCATGCCGTCACATACTACACATGTGCATTCAGAAAGATACAGTTGACAGCCAAACAAGAGAACAACGTACCAGTATGTGAGGGTGTTGAATGCATCCGTAAACGTGCCCTTTGGGCACTTCTTGGCAGCCCCATTGCCCATGCAGTAGCCGGGAGGAGCGACTGCAACCACGCCAAGGCAGCACAACTCATTGTGAGGCAGGAGCCGCGCGGCAACCATGCAATAGTTGTAGCAAGAGGACACACCGTGTGGCAAGCAGTCAATGTGGCGACAGCTGGCATGCTGGGTATATCAACTGCCAGCTATGGCATAGCTGCTGTGTACGCCGGCAGCAGGGCACACAGCAGTCACAGAGCAGTATCCTGGCATATTTACAATGCACTGATGCAGCGTGTAGCTGCAGTCCCTTGCCCAACGTGTATGCTCACCGCACTGTGAGTAGGCTGTGGATGCTGCCTGCACAGTTGTCAACCCTGCAGCAGCAGCAGCAGCAGCAGTCGTTACACAGGCGCGTCCAATAGTAACAGGGGCTGGCAACCTGTCATTGGCAATACCATGGCAGGGCAGCATGCGCTGGTTCAATGCCATGTGCTGTCTTTACAGCACAGCAAAGCCGAGCATGTCCTGGCAACAGCTGCTCCTGCCAGGCCAGTGGCATTTGCAAGCAAGTCTACAGCGTGCATTGGGTACCCTACTACCGCTGTGAATGATGCGAAGCGGCAGCCTCTTGCCATGTGCATTGCATGCTGCTGCCACATGCATGCTGTTGCTGCTGAGGTTGAAAGCACTGGCAATGCACTTGGCATGAAGCTGCTCTGCACCTCATCCACAAAGCTGCTACTGTGCATCACGGCAATGAACAGCCTTTTGTCACGTTCATGCGCTCACCCGCAGGGCATTGCTTGCACCCCATGGTGTTGCCACCTGCACAGACAGTAAGCGCCAACAGCAGCAGCCGGTGTGTCAGTCCGTGTGCTGTCACCACAACCTTGCCAGCAAGCCCTTTTACTGCTCTGGGTGTAATATCGTCAAGTGCTAGCGCATAGCTGCAGAATCCAGACATCGTCAAGTGCTCGCGCATAGCTGCAGATTGCAAGAATCGTCAAGGATTGGCGCATAGCTGCAGATCGCAAGCTGTGCCGCACTAGTGTCTGCCACTGTGGTGATGCCCTACCTGCGGCAGGCCCTGCGGTAATGAATGCTGCTCTGTGCACGCTGGCATCCCATGGAACACAACTTGATCCCTCCCCCCTCCACAGGGTCTCAGATAATGCGCTGCCAGGTGACTTGACAGCACCACGTGACACCCCTGTTTGCACGGATGCATCATCCTGGGCTGCTGCTGCTGCTGCTGCAGTGTTCACCGGGTCATCCCCCACCCACCTTGGTTGTACCTGCCTGGTGGGCACACACTTGCCAGCACCACCCACCTTCCCATCAACCCCGAAATCCATTACCTGCCTGGTGGGCACACACTTGCCAGCACCACCACCTTCCCATCAACCCTGAAATCCAGTACCTGCCATTACCTGCCACTACCTGCCTGCAACACACTGTAGGGGACTGCAAATTCTGCATGGTGCTCTTTACGCTGCACCCTGCACATGCATGCCAATCACTATGGTACTGACGCTGTGAGTTGGCCTAAGAGTACTAGTTCGTCCTTCCAAAGGACGGTCGGACCACCCAACGTGGTTGTATCTGCCTAGCGGGCACACACTTGCCAACACAACAACAATGCCAATTTCTACGGTACTACCGTAGCGTAAGTTAGACCATGAGTTGGCCTGATTATAAAAGTCCATCCTTCTGCCCACCCACCTTGGTTTTACCTGCCTGGTGGGCACACACTCGCCAGCACCACCACTTTCCCATCAACCCCCTTGAAGCTAATCCTGCCATATCCAGGCTTCGTAAAGCACTGATCCGACGTCCTGGCCCCCACCAGGATTGTGGCTAGGCCTGCGGGGCAATCTTGAGCTGGCAGATCACCACCAGAGCAGTAGGCGCCCTTGGGGCAGAAAAGGCAGTCGCGAGATGCTGCTGACCAGAACCTGCCGGCAGCACACTCTGCAGCAGCAGCAGCAGCAGCAGCGCATGATGATGCATCCGTGCGAGCAGGCGTGTCACGTGCTGCTGCTGAGTCATTTGACAGCGCGCAAGTTTGCTGCCAGCTGTGGCACTACTAGTGCGGCAGCAGATTGTGGCACAGCTGGACTGTACTGCTGGGCAGCACAGCTGCGCAGCAGAGCATCCACCCTACTCAAGTGACCAACATTTGAAGAGTGGTTAGTTCAGTCAGCTCGAAGCAAATCAAATGAAAGCAAGGCAAGGCAAGAATGTGTGATGACTGTGATTCATCAGCATGCAGGTCGGCTTACCGCATTTTGGCGTGTCTGCTGGAGTAAGTGCTTTCCTCAGGCGATATCCCCCAGAGCAGCCCAAGCAGATCAGGGTGGTAGCTGATGTACTGTTTTTCTGCTTCCTCGCGAATATACAGCGATTGCACGATTTGTGCACTTGACTGCAAAGCTCTGGGCTCCCTGCTCCTGTGGTGCTCAAGCTACTGCTGCTGCTGTGGGCTGGCGCTGTCAGTGCTGCGAGTAGCACGCACAAGAAATAAATGACCGCACATCTCCGTCTCATGCCGATGCAGCGGCGGGTAGCGTGCTGCGCGGTGAATGAAACTCTTTTCACATCGGCCCCGTTCCGCTCCTGGTGAGCTACAGCGAGCTGATCAAGGGTACAACAAACTTGAGGCAACACTCTGGTACGGCATTTATTTCTGTATCCTGTGAACGTAGTTCTGCACTCAGTTGGTTCAGCACTGCAGGACTGCCGTCGTTGTGCGTGTATCCTGAGTCCTTGCAATATACGTATCGTCGTCTAGTGGTCGTAGTGTAGCCAGATCACAGCTGACCAACCCTGCAGCGGGGAGCTACGGCCAATGAGCTGGCGGGTGTGCAACCTCCGGTGAAGTTCATGCTCCTCATGGAACCGTCGAGGTTCAGCTTCCCCGCATCACGTTCTCAGTAGTTTGGTAACTGTAAACCAAAAGCTGCAGCCGAGTGGGGTGTGACTGAGCTGCCTACGGACTGGCTGAAGGTGTGATGATCACACTGTGATCGTGTGACTCGCCGAAGTGCTGGCCACCTGCCGCAGCGTCTTACAAGCGGCACGTTAGCAGGTGTCCTGGTGGCAAAACTGCAATCTAACCTCAAGTTTGCACCTGCTGCCATGTCGCATTGCGCGTGTGGTGACGTCACGACAACATGCTATCCACACTGTTCATTGAACAACATTGCACTGCATAAGATACGCGCTGCCAGCAGCCAGACACCAGCTATTATACAGTTGATAGTTTCCTTTGTTGGGTTACACCAGGCACGTCTACCAGATATCATGCCACAGGTGTCACCAGGCAGCCGCCCGTTGCAACTAGTAAGATGCAGCAGCAATGCCTCAGGTACAGCATGCTGCAGCAGCTGGTGCCCTGCAGCACCAGCGCAACACCGGCTGGTGCCCTGCAGCCTGCTGTGACAGCATGCTGTACCATCTGGTGCCCTGCAGCACCAGCTGGTGCTGCGCTGCAAGCTGCACTAGCTGGTGCCCGACAAATCCCATGCCAGGCCAGAAACACACTACCAACCAACAGCTGGCAGCGGCTGCCCCAACACAACGGCACTCGACACAGAACTCTGGAAAACAGTGGCCCACTGCGGCAGGACTTGCCAGGTCCACCGCGCACCATACATGCGGCATGGTGCGGCATGCATGTGAGCGGTATTGTCCACGATCTTAGACAGACACGCTGTCAGCACACAAACAGGGCGACACGGCCCGGCAGCAGCACGCTAGCAACGAATATCATCAAAGAACAATACAACACCTGCTGCACAACTGACGAACCACAGTCGCTGCGCCTACACCCACAAACCTATCAAGTCCTCATCCCGCTACGTCATGTTGTTAAACTGTACGCATGCACCAGCAGCAGCTGCTGCAGAAGCACTACATAGCTAACCACTCACGGTGAGCTGCAACGCAGCAGACCACTGCAGGTTTCTGTCCGTAGATGCGCCGCTGTAAACGCTTCAGTGAGCCGCGCAGAGCCCAGCAACGGCAGCAGCAGCTGCACGTTGCTGGCTGCAGACACACATTGCAGCCGCTTCTGCTGCTGCAGCAGCAACACTGCCAGCCAAGGTGGTGGACCACATCTGCCAGCTCCTCCTGCACTTGGCGACAACCACACTGCCGGTGCTGTTGCTTCTGCTGCTGTTGCTGCATCCCATTGAAAAAGCTGCAGCCTTTACACGAGCGAGCCTTCATGCAGGCTCAGCTTGAGCTTCGCAGCAGCCTTGCTGCTGCTGCTACATCGTTTGCTGCCGCCGCATCAAAACAGAACAGCAGCAGGAGCTTTGCGATGGCCTTGCTGCTGCTGCTGTATTGTTTGCTGCCGCTGCAGTGCAGCTTCATACCACCGTGGCAGCTTTACGCGGGGGAGCCCTTGTGCAGGCTCTGCTTCAGCTTCGCATAACCCCTGCTTCTGCTGCTGCATCATCGTTTGCTGCCGCTGCAGCCAAACACAAGGGCCCTTACACAGGTGCTCTTACACGGGCGAGCCCTTGTGCAGGCTCTGCTTCAGCTTGGCGATAGCCTTGCTGCTGCTGCTGCTGCTGCATCTTTTGCTGCTGCTGCTGCTGCATCTTTTGCTGCTGCTGCCGCTGCAGCTGAACAGAACAGCAGCAGCTTGACACAGGGCAGCAGCTCTACACAGGCGAGCCCTTGTGCAGGCTCTGCTTGAGCTTGGCGATGGCCTTGCCTGGGTTGAGTCCCTTGGGGCAGGTCTGGCTGCAGTTCATGATTGTCTGCGGGGGACGAAAGCAGCAGCAGCAGCAGCAGCAACAGCACATCAGTTCAAGCTCTGCAACGGGATATACCTAGCCTGATGATTGCTGCTCACCATCTCTTATACATCACCGCTGTCATCACTTGCAATTGATACAGACGCCAAAATCAACCACCTCTCACCTTGCAGCGGTAGATCTTGTAGGCGTCGTCGAGGTGTGCCAGCCGCTCAGCAGTGAAGTCGTCACGGCTGTCAATCACCCACCTGCACAGCAGCAGCAGCAGCAGCAGCAGCAGACGGCATGACGGAGGCAATGATCAAAACAATCTCAAAGTGCAGGGCCGAGGTACTTGTCCTGGTTCCACCAGTAGCTGGGGCAGCATGTAGAGCAGCAGGCGCACAGCATGGCATCACAACCATCAAAGTACCATTGTAACACACAAAGTGACAAGTACACACCTGTATGCCTGCAGCAGCACTGCGGGGCCGAGGTACTTGTCCTGGTTCCACCAGTAGCTGGGGCAGCTTGTAGAGCAGCAGGCGCACAGGATGACACACAATTATAGAAGTAACAAGTAACACAGTAACACACCAATGTGACAGTTACACACCTGTATGCCTGCAGCAGCACTGCAGGGCCGAGGTACTTGTCCTGGTTCCACCAGTAGCTGGGGCAGCTTGTAGAGCAGCAGGCGCACAGGATGCATTCGTAGAGCCCGTCCAGCTTTGCGCGGCTGTCCTTGCTCTGGAAGATCTCCTTCTTCTCAGCGTTGGGGTCGGCACTGCAGCAGTATATCGCGCAGACAACGCAGCACAATATGCAGCACAGATGAAAGCCAAACAGTCACTTGTCCTTGCTCTGGAAGATCTCCTTCTTCTCAGCTTTGGGGTCGGCACTGCAGCAATATGAATATATCGCGCAGACAACGCAGTACAGGGAATTGTGAGGTGGAAAGTGTCCAGCTTTGCGCGGCTGTCCTTGCTCTGGAAGATCTCCTTCTTCTCAGCGTTGGGGTCGGCACTGCAGCAGCAACAACGCAACAAGAACGCAGTACAGATGACAGCGCTACAGTCAGTTGTTGAACGACATGGTGAAGGGAACTCGTCCATGTCCTGCAGCTTTGAACTGCTGTCCTTGCTCTGGTGTTAGCACCATACTGCTCCGCAGTGTCTGACTTGTGCCTGTATGACAAGCCTACAACCCATCACCTTGCGACCTTTGTCTGCACACAACTCAACGCATAGCAAACCCCTGCGAAATGCATGCCAAGTGTGCTCAGTGCATGCCAACACTGGTACACCCCTGCAAATGCATGCCAACAGTGCCACACACACCAAAACGCATGCCAGCAGTGCTACACGCCCACCTGGCGCCCTTCTTCTGCAGGTACGGCTTGATGCTCTTGTACTGTGCGAGTAGAAGTTGCTTATGTCCACCACCAAGTCCTTCACCACAAACACGCCCCATTTAGACCTTGCCCCACAAGACCTGACCCTGTTTCTTTTCTTGTAAATCCACACCAGACGGACCCCTGAAACAAGGCAAAGCTCTGCAAAAAGCAAATGAAAAGCGCTGCACCCCCACCTGGCGCCTTTCTTCTGCAGGTACGGCTTGATGCTCTTGTACTGCGAGTAGAAGTTGCTCATGTCCACCACCAAGTCCTTCACCACAAACATGCACACCCCATACAAACCCTAACCCACAGGACCTGGCCCTGTTTCATACCCCTGACACATGGAAAAACCCTGGAAATGTGGCTACAAAGCGCTACAACCCCACCTGGCGCCCTTCTTCTGCAGGTACGGCTTGATGCTCTTGTACTGCGAGTAGGAGTTGCTCATGTCTACCACCAAGTCCTTCACCACAAACACAACCCATACAAACCCTGGCCCACAAGACCTGACCCTGTTTCTTTTCTTGTAAATCCACCGCAGACCAACCCCTGATACATAACAAAACCCTGAAAATGAGTTTACAAAGCCCTGACCCCCATCTGGCCCACAAAATTTGGGGTTGAACCCTTGCCTACAAGACCTGGCCCAACTTATAAGACCACGCCAGAATGGACCAAAGGGACCCCTGAAACACGGCAAAACCCTAAAAGCACATGTAACAGCCCTGAAAGTGCGTTTTCAGAAGCCCTGAGCCCCCACCTGGCGCCCTTCTTCTGCAGGTACGGCTTGATGCTCTTGTACTGTGAGTAGAAGTTGCTCATGTCCACCACCAAGTCCTTCACCACAAACATGTGCGGCAGCGGCGCCACGCGCGAAGCCTTGGCAGGGTCCCTGTTCACTTTGCTGAGGCAGGCCAGGTTGTTCTGGCCGTCAATGTTCATTGCGCATGAGCCGCAGATGCCCTCCCTGCACGAGTGAGGCAACAATGCAAGATGTCTGAGAATAAGGAGCAAAGGAGCTTGAAATATTGGTGGGTTTGTTTAATTTGGTGGGTCAGTGAAAGCGAGTGTGATGGCCATGGCAGGGTCCCTGTTCACTTTGCTGAGGCAGGCCAGGTTGTTCTGGCCGTCAATGTTCATGGCGCAGGAACAACAGACCTCCCTGCAGGCACGTGAAAGCGAAAGTGACAGCGCAGGAGATGCGTAAAGCAATTTATTACAAGATGCTTGCAGGATGAGGATTGGAGTGAAAACGCAGTCAGTTGGGTGAGTGCAGGTGTGATGGCCTTGGCAGGGTCCCTGTTCACTTTGCTGAGGCAGGCCAGGTTGTTCTGGCCGTCAATGTTCATGGCACATGAGCCGCAGATGCCCTCCCTGCAAGCCACAGCAGAACATGAGAAAGAATGAGTACAAGTATAGGATGCCTCACAGGTTTCGGTTGAGTGAGTGTGAGTGTGAGGCCTTGGCAGGGTCCCTGTTCACTTTGCTGACACAGGCCAGGTTGTTCTGGCCGTCAATGTTCATGGCACATGAGCCGCAGATGCCCTCCCTGCACGCGTGAGGCAACAATGCAAGATGTCTGTGAGGATAGAGAGTAAAAAGCCTGAAAACTTTGTGGGTCAGTGAAAGCGAGTGTGTAGTGCCTTGGCAGGGTCGCTGAGTCCCTGTTCACTTTGCTAAGGCAGGCCATGTTGTTCTGGCCGTCAATGTTTACAGCATGAGGCACAGACGCCCTTCCTGCAAGCGATCACATGGCGGGAAGAGCACAGCACACTCGCCTTTACAGCGCAGCACTCGTGATCAAGGCGGGCAAGAGGCAGCAAGGGCAGAAACCACTGGCATTGCTGGTTGCTGCTTATAGGCAGAAACCACAGTTGTACCACACTTGTGCACCTGCACCAGTCAAGTCCTGCTGCAAGCAGGCGCTACAACGCCCCCCATGCCCGCTGCTGCTGCTGCCACTGATTGGACGCAGGGCACAACGACACAGGGCACAAAGCTTGAACGGCGAGCACACCTGCATGAGCGCCTGAAGGCCAGGCTCTGGTCCTGCTCATCCTTGATCTTCAGCAGCACATTGAACATCTTAGATGACAAACCCTACTCAACACACCATCATCACACCAGTGCCACCTGTACATACACCACGCCACTCCAGGCTGCTACCACATCGCTGCTGCTCATGCAACCACACAGCTGCAGCAAACATACCCACCTGCATGAGCGCTGAAAGGCCATCATCTCGTCCTTGATCTTCAGCAGCACGTCCAGCATCATGGGGCACCAACCAAATTCAACCAAGCCCCATCAGAATAGCGCAGATAACCAACAATGCCTAATGCGACATGCGTCTTCACAGCCCAGGTTGCTGCTAAGAAATGCTGCTGCTGCTGCGCGTGACCCGCCGCCACATAAACAAAGGGCGCATGGCCTACAGCGAGCACACCTGCATGAGCGCCTGAAGGCCAGGCTCTGGTCCATCTCGTCCTTGATCTTCAGCAGCACGTGCAGCATCATGGGCCACCAACCAACTTTGAGCCAAGCCCTACCAGATAGCAAGATCAACAAACATTGCCCAACTGCAATGTGCGTCTTCACAGCCCCAGTTACTTCAATATATGCTGCTGCTGCTGCTGCTCTTGACAAATGAACAAAGGGCACAGCGCTTGAACATAGAGCACACCTGCATGAGCGCCTGAAGGCCAGGCTCTGGTCTATCTCGTCCTTGATCTTCAGCAGCACGTCCAGCATCATGGGGCATCAACCAACTCTGAACCAAGCCCCACCAGAATAGTAAGCAATCGACAAACATTGCTTACTGCAATGTGCGCCTTCACAGCCGCAGTTACTGATATGAGCTGCTGCTGCTGCTGCTGCTCTTGACCAATGAACAAAAGGCACAACCCTTGAACATCGAGCACACCTGCATGAGCGCCTGAAGGCCAGGCTCTGGTCCATCTCATCCTTGATCTTCAGCAGCACGTCCAGCTTGAGCATCATGGGGCACCAAACAAGCCTACCAGATATTCACAATCATCAAAACATTACAAATGCAATGTGCTACGAGCGGCTTCTGCTGCTGCTGCTGCGCATGGCCCACCTGCACGAGCGCCTGAAGGCCAGGCTCTGGTCCATCTCGTCCTTGATCTTCAGCAGCACGTCCAGCATCATGGGCCCGCAAGCGTTGATGTCAACCTTGTACGACACATACTTGGGCTGCTCCGGAGCATCGGGGCTCCAGCGGTACACCTGGAACTCCTGCAAGCACAAAGAAACAGCACAAAGAGCCGCAAAGCTCAGGTCATACATAGATTTTGTGTGTCACGTGCTTGTACGACACATACTTGGGCTGCTCTGGAGCATCGGGGCTCCAGCAGTACACCTGGAACTACTGCGAGTAACATAAAGAAACAAACAGCACACAGTGTAAGTGGCCGCAGTGTTACAACCTTTGCAATAGGAATAGGAGCAGTACGAGTGTGAGGAGCGGCTTGGGCTGTCCACACATAGTGTTGTGTCACATGTTTGAACTGCTCGTGTTTGAACTGCTCATGTGCAGCAGAGCTCCAGTAGAGCAACTCAAGCAACAATATACGGTAGTCTGAAGCACACAGCACAACTAGTTGCTGATAGAAGTGATGCAAGATAGAACCATACACAACCGCTACAGCACGGGCCGCTGCTGCTGCTGCAGCGGCAGTCACTCTGCATGGGATTCTGGACCCGTTCCACTGTAAGCGTGAACAGAGACCCAAGAGGATGAACGCTGTGGGAGCTGGTGACCACATTATGGCTACAACATGAGAGTGTGCATGATATGCCCAGTGATCCATGCATGCTACTAATAGCTGTTGGGGTGCTAAGGGAAAGAGCAGGTCCTGTTGTTGTGGTGCATCGTTCCCTGCTCTTCACGCACTGCTGCTGAATACCATAGCATGTGCACAGCATGATCATGCACAGCATAAAGCAGCAAGGCGTGACGACATGCTCAGTGCATGGAGCAGTAGTCGTCTCCCAACCAGTGGTCTCGACACTACTGCTGTTGCCTCATCAGCAACGGCCCCCGACCGATGCTGCTGCATGCGACATTCTAATCAAACATCCAAAAACTATACAAGTGCCAAACCCGGTGCTCGGTTGCAGCAGGAACGTCTGCATACCTTGAACACAGCTGGTTTCGCCTCTGCTGCCTTCGCCACCGGCTGAGACACCTCTGAAGTTGTGTGCATGAACGATACTGCCGAAAGCGCCTGTGGCAGCACCTGAGCTGCCCGCAGCAGCTGTGGTACTGCTGCCGTAAGCATGGTGCAGGTGATCTGGTAGCCTACAAGAAGAAGTCCGCTTCCTGACCCAGATCCTGGTAAAAGCAATCAATCACCGAATGAACTTTTGTGCTGTGGGTGCAGCAAGCGTCAATCGATGACAAATGTTCACTGCAAGCAGGCTGGTGTAAACGGGAGGCAGAGCAACAACCAGCCACCTTTCAGCATTCTTGTCTGCACAAAACACGTAAGTACAGGCAAAGGAACTTGCAACCACGCCCATGCTGATGTTACATTGGGACTTACGAAACCACTTCATGTTATTCGCGGGAGCCGGATACTGCTAGCACTTTGGGGTCTCTGTGGCTGCAATCTGCCCGAATTTGGAGTGGAGGCCTTCCATCGTGCCAGCTGTGCTTGTGTGTGCAGTGGATGGAAAGTTCGAGCTGCTGCCATGGCAGTACTGCCAGCAGTTCAACCAGCTGGTTGAACTCTGGTTCACCTTTGCACCTACCTATGCTGCCACATCCCGGTCCTCTTGTTCTGGTGCTTGCGAAGGAATATTTCATCCGGAATATTTGAACCTGGCAAAATTGCCCGCTGCATCAACAGCTGCTCACACAGTGCAGCCTGGCCACTGCCAGCTACACCAGCAGCTGCCTGCAGGATCATCAAGATTAACATCTTGCACTGCTGTGCGAGCAGCTGCTGGTGTAGCGGCCAGCATGATCATCATGCTGTCAGCTACACCGCCAGCTGATCGCACAGCAGGATGGTGATCAGGCTGGCCTGCCAGCAGTGCGCAACCCAAGCACTCAGAAAGCAGGATGGCAAAACCACAACGCGCAAACACTCCGTGACCTGTGTCACTGGGACACAGCAGTCCCCGTAATGTACCCAACCACGTTGTTGTGCACGGGATCCGCAACGAAATCCACCAGATTCTGCACAGGTCCTTGCCTTGTTACTGCCGCTTGCACAAAGTAGCCTAGCATGGCCAGCATGGCCAGCCTGCCGTTCTTGATTTCTTTGACCGCTTGGTCAACAAACTCGTCTGACTTGCTGCTGAATTGCAGCGGGTCAAAGGGGGCACCACCTGGGTAGTTCTGGTCTCCTGCAAGAACACAGCAGCAGCAGCAGCAGCAGCAGCAGCAACAGCAGCAGTAGCAGCGTACTTCTTGGTGTCGTGCGAGACACAGTGTGGGGACGCCCAGTGAACCAAACCCAGCTGCAAAGTGCATTCATAACTCACATATGCACGTACATATGCACAAGCATCCTTTGAAGCCTTCATGCATGTGCAACCTGTTTACAGCTCAGCAGGTGCATTTCAGGATGCACTTGCGCATGGCTCCCGCGCATTCACATCTTGACTAAGCATATGACACTGCTGTACAGCATCCACCCACCTGGTAGGAACACACCCACTGGCTCCAAGCTCTTGATGCCAACTTGCCTGCATGACAACAGCAGCAGCAGCAGCAGCAACAAGCAGGCGGTCTTTGGTATGCTTGACTCACACCAAGGCGCCGCCCGAGCAGCTTTTTCTGCCAAATATGCTGTCATCAGCTGCAGGCCAAGCATCATGCCCCGCCGTTGTGATAATGATGGTGGCCAGCAACTCCACCAGTGACACCCAGCTCGCGCACTAATGCCAGCAGCAACGTCAGACCC
The DNA here is from genome assembly GCA_902809745.2 of Tetradesmus lagerheimii. Taxonomy (NCBI): domain Eukaryota; kingdom Viridiplantae; phylum Chlorophyta; class Chlorophyceae; order Sphaeropleales; family Scenedesmaceae; genus Tetradesmus; species Tetradesmus lagerheimii. The sequence goes on from CADDIJ020000282.1 coordinate 143,191, forward strand.
TGTCGTGCTGGTAGGAACCACCAGCAGTTGACATACTGCCATAGAGCATATCCAGCTGCAACGCATATGGTATAATATGCTGCACTGTCAGCGGCACGGCAGGAGCTGCCGCTGTCCTGCTGCTGCTGCCTTGCCATCTAACAGTCATGAAGCTGCAGCTGCAGCTTTGCTGGCGTGCTGCTGCTGCTGCTCGCCGGCAGCTGTCCTGCTACTGCTGCCATGCCATCATGCATGATCCAGCAGTCAAGCTGCAGCTGCAGCTTTGCTGGCGTGCTGCTGCTCACCGAGCGTACTCTGGCCCTCCCATCAACACTGCCTGACAGGCTGCAATGATGCCAATGCCCTGCTTGCCTGCAGCAGCAGCAGCAGCAGCAGTATGAATCACAGGGGTTGAAAGTGCAGTGTCCCACAAGACTTGCTGTTGCCGTGTTATGCTGTAACAGCAGCCAGCCACAGCACAGGCAGATGTGCAGTTTTGCAGAACATAAAGCAGGGGAAACACGTCACGTTGTCAAGCCCTGGCATCAGCGATGCTTGAGCAATAGATTACAGCTTTTCATTTTGAAAAGCAATAGCGTAGTGCGACTGGCTACAGCTACTGTTGAGACAAGTTCAGACTATTGACTCTGTTTTGTCGTATTACATGGAAAGCGACGCGTTTCGGGCTCTTCATGCTTCATCAGGCTTCAATCCTGTGAACACGGACAGAACCGACAAATACTTGCCATCAGAAGCACACAACACCAGGGTGCAGGTTTTTGGGTGAGGTCACTGGCCATGTTGCCAGTAGCTCGAACCCTGTGTTCATCATCAAGACCTCATGGTTTGCTTTTGCAGTGCAGTCAAATCAGCGATGCTTGAGCAATAGATTGCAGCTTTCCATGTAATACGACAAAACAGAGTCAACAATAGTCTGAACTTGTCTCAACAGTAGCTGCAGCCAGTTGCACTACGCTATTGCTTTTCAAATCAGCGATGCTTGAGCAATAGATTACAGCTTTCCATGTAATACGACAAAACAGAGTCAACAATAGTCTGAACTTGTCTCAACAGTAGCTGTAGCCAGTCGCACTACGCTATTGCTTTTCAAATCAGCGATGCTTGAGCAATAGATTACAGCACATCAATCTTGCACACAACAGGTGACCCAGTTTGCTTACAGCAAAACTGAGTATGCAGGTTTCACCAAGACACGGCTCAGCTGTATGTACCAGGGTGTACCTGCTATCCTGAAGCCCTCAATGCCTGCGTAGTTGAGCGTCAGGCCCCCCTGCAGCTTGGCAGCGCCAACCTTCCACCACAACTGGCTCGCCAAGCTCGACGCACCACGACCAGCCACACATTACGAAACAGCTCAGCCCACCACGGCCATATGGCCGTGCATTCCTTGATTGTACGAAGATTTGAGAATAACAAAGCCACCACTCTTTAAACACCGCCAACCGCCCCATCTTCTCATAGCACACCCACCTGCTATCCTAAACCCTTCGATGCCTGCATAGTTCAGCGTCAGGCCCCCCTGCAGCTTGGCGGCGCCAACCTTCCACCACACTGGCTCCCCGAGCTCGACTCCTTCGAGGCTGAGGATCTCAGGAATGAGGCAGCCAACTGCTGCAAGCATGGCCCACCTGCATATCACAAAAACAGCAGCGATTGTAGCCGGCAAGCAGAACTTACGGCAGTGCTTGCAACCATCATGGTGCAACCATCATAATGGCTTGCATAAGAAAATGTCAATGCAGCTGGTTAGCGTTTGGCATCTGCATGTACCAGCACAACATGGTGCTGTGCTTGGTTGGCAATTCACGCACCGTGCATGCAGCAGCTCTGCTTCGAAGAACTTGTCAAACTGCTGCTGCTGCTGCTCCGAAACTTTCAGATGGTTAAATCCGTAGTCACCAGCTACTGCGCCAATCAACTTCTGGCAGCCGCATGAACCAACACAAGTGATACATGAAACATTCGTAGGGCTGACGGATCCCCATGATTATCATAAGTGGAAAGATTTGTTGAATGCGTTGCTGTGAGCTTCAGCAGCAGCAGCAGCAGCAGCAGCAGAATCAGGAAGCAGACCCACAGGCGTGGAGATGAGTGCATATGGGCTTGCCAAGACATGGGCCATATTTGATTGCCAAGATTTGAATTCTGCTTGAAACAAATGAGCTGAGGTTCATTTGGGCCATGGCAAGGCCCTGGGCCCATCATGCATGCTGATTGCAAAGCTGCAGAACGCAGCTTGCACACCGCGCGACTGCTCCAGCCGTGTTGCACGCTGATCTGCAGCAGCTGCTGGCATTTCGGACGCTGTTGCAGTCACAGTAAGTTGTGAAATTGCAATGGAAGCTGCAGACATCAAGACCATTGTCAGCCTAACTTAGGCGTGACGCTGACGGCTGTGGGCATCATGGTCATGGCATGGCATGGTCGGCAGCGGCCTGGCTGCCAAAAGCACGAAGCCAGCGCATATGACTTGAGGTACTTTCGTTGAGCGGGAAGGCGAGACAGCGATCAGAAGTCAAATGTTGCGGGTTGACCAAGTGCTGGCCCACTAGCACGTCCAAACGTTCTACGTAAACTTGGGCACGGGACTTGCAGTGACTTGAGAAATATACGCACAAAGTTTGGACAGCAGCGTAGCGCCCTGCAGTGGCAGTGGTACTTGACAACGGGTAAACACCGAGCACATTCATAGAGTGTGACTCGGGCTCCTATGGCACGGTTTTAGGTACATAGTAACCTAATAATTGACGAGCAGTGAAATCGAGGCGCCAAAGCAGCTACGACAACATACACGAGCTGCCAAAGTGACAGGCCCTGCTCGGTGACACAAGTACAGGCAACTGCTGCTGATTCTGGTACCACATATGCAGATGAAAGTAAAATTCCGAATTTCGCTTGTCTCATTTTTGCGGACAGCGCGCTGAACAGAAATAAAAGTTGCTGTTCTCCGACACTGGACAAGCTGCCGTGGATAAAAGTTCGCGCATTTTGTTTCAACGGCCTAAAAGCATTTTGAACTGCACGAATCCTGTGCCTGCTGCGCTGTCGCGCCTAGCGGAAATAACGTTACAACTGCGCAACATGCTTGTACTGGGATCCGTAAACATTCGTAGGGCTGACGGATCCCCATGATTATCATGTTGGGGGAATACATGCGTTGCTATGAGCTTCAGCAGCAGCAGCAGAATCAGGGAGCACTGCTGAGACCAACTTGGTCGCCTAGTAGGCGTGGAGATGAATGCATATGGGCTTGCCAAGACATGGGCCATATGTGCTTCCCCAGAATTGAACTGTTCTTGAAGGAACCGTTCAATGAGTGACTGAACTGAGGTTGATTTGGGTTGAGCTGAGGTTGATCTGGGCCGTGGCAAGGCGCTGGGCCCATGCTAATTGCAAAGCTGCAGAACGCAGAGCAGCTGCTGTGCAGCATGCTGTGCTTGCACACCGCGTGACTGCTCAAGCTGTGTTGCCCGCTGATCTGCTGCAGCTGCTGGCGTTTCAAACCCTGTTGCGGTCAAAGTAAGTTGTAAACTTGCAATGGAAGCTGCAGACATCAAGACCATTGTCAGCAGCGCAATGGCTGTAGGGGCGGCCATCATGGTCATGGCATGGCATGGTCGGCAGCGGCCTGGCTGCCAAAAGCACGAAGCCAGCGTATATGTGTTGAGATACACTTGTCCAGTGGGAATGCGAGACAGCGAGCAGAGTCAAATGTTGCGGTTTGACCAAGTGCTGGCCCACTAATACGTACAGATAGTTCTACGTAAACTCAGACATGGCACTGTTAGTGACTTCAGAAATATACGTAAAAGTATTTACAGCAACGTAGCGCCCTGCAGTGGCAGTGGTACTTGACAACGGGTGAACGCGGAGCTTACTCATAGCACGGTTTTAGGTACATAGTAACCTAATAATTGGCGAGCAGTGAAATCGAGGCGCCAAAGCAGCTACGACAACATACAAGAGCTGCCAAAGTGACAGGCCCTGCTTGGTGACACAAGTACAGGCAACTGTTGCTGACTCTGGTACCACATATGCAGATGATACTAACATTCCGAATTTCACTAGTCTCATTTTTGCGGACAGCGCGCTGAACAAAAATAAAAGTTTATGTTCTCCGAAATTGGACAAGCTGCCGTGGATAAAAGTTCGCGCATCTTGTTTCAACGGCCTAAAAGCATTTTGAACTGCACGAACCCTGTGCCTGCTGCGCTGTCGCGCCTAGCGGAAATAACTGTTACGCTGCTCAACATGCTTGTACTGGGATCCGTAACCAACAAAAAGCGCACTGCGGTGGTTTCGCCAGCCACTCCAGCCACGTACCGCGCATGCAGCAGCTCTGCTTCGAAGTACTTGTCAAACTGCTGCGGCTGCTCCGAAAGCTTCAGCGGGTCAAATCCATAGTCACCAGCTACTGTGCCAGACAAGTGCGGCTGACAGCCGCCAACTGCTGCTGGCAGCTGCGGCCGCTGGGGGCCATACCAGCGGCTGCGGCTGCGTGCCTCTGCGCACAGAGCACCATGACAGCAGACACACAATATGACAGTGCTTAGACAATTGTGTTGCAAAACGGCAATTGCTAGGAAGTATCGTGTGCTTGTTGAGTGATAGAAGGTTCATAGTTGTGCTGCTGGCAGTCGCCAACTGCTGCCGGCAGCTGCGGCCGCTGGGGACCATACTAGCGGCTGCGGCTGCGTGCCTCTGCGCACAGAGCACCATGACAGCAGACACACAATACGACAGTGCTTAGACAATTGTGTTGCAAAACGGCAATTGCTAGGAAGTATCTTGTGCTTGTTGAGTGATAGAAGGTTCATAGTTGTGCTGCTGGCAGCCGCCAACTGCTGCCGGCAGCTGCGGCCGCTGGGGACCATACCAGCGGCTGCGGCTGCGCGCCTCTGCGAACAGAGCACCACGGCAGCAGAAACATACAACTTTGAAGTAATTACACAGCAGGGTAACTGCTAATACTGATGGTTTGCTTCTGGGATGGTAGGAAAGTGGCAACAGAAAGTTGCAGTTGTGCTGCTGGCAGCCGCCAACTGCTGCTGGCAGCTGCGGCCGCTGGGGACCATACCAGCGGCTGCAGCTGCGTGCCTCTGCGCACAGAGCACCACAACAGCAGACATTCAGCACAGCAGTGCTTACACAGCAAGATGACCGCTGTGACTTATGTTGTGCTTCTGGGGTGATAGGGAGGTGGCAACGAAAAGTCATAGTTGTGCTGCTGCCGCTGGGGACCATACCAGCGGCTGCGGCTGCGCGCCTCTGCAAAATGGGCAACACAGCGGCAAACATTCAACGGCAGTGCGTACTCAATGCAAAATGGCAACTGCTAGAAAGTATGTTGTGCTTCTTAGGTGATATATGGGTCACAATCGTGCTGGTGTGAACCTGCCAGTGCTGATGGCAGCTGCGGCCGCTGCTGGCCATACCAACGGCTGCAGTCGTGCTGCAGTGGTGCAATGATGAGAGCGATCCCCGCCATACTACACCGCATGTCGGCCATACCAAGTGCAATTTGTGTGCGGTCATACTCATATGTGCAGTCAACTGTCCGGTCAAGCTCATCCGTGCAGTGAACTGGGCAAAGCAAATTCACCCACCTGCGTGCTGCTGCTTCAGTGCTGCTGCGTCTGCTTTCAGCTGCGGCAGCTTTCCAAGGAGCCCCTCCTGCACCTGCTTGCCCAGGCCGCTACAAAAAGGCAGTGCTATGTGCCACTCCGCTACTTTGCCCAATTCAAACCTGCCTAAATACGACCCTTGTGACATGCAAAGTATCACTACTAAGGTGAGTTGCTTTGCCACCCACCTGCATGCTGCTGCTTCAGTGCTGCTGCATCTGCTGCCAGCTGCAGCAGCTTTTCATTGAGACCCTGCTGCACCTGCTTGCCTAAGCTGCTACAAAAGGGACAACCTCTATCTGCCACACTGCTACTTTGCCTTGGTCAAACTGTTAGCTATGGCAACCTCATGATGTGCACAGTAGCACTTGTTACATATATTAGTTGCTGTGCCACCCACCTGCATGCTGCTGCTTCAGTGCTGCTGCGTTTGCTTCCAGCTGCAACAGCTTCTTGATAAGCCCCTCCTGCACCTGCTTGCCCAGGCTGCTACAAAAGGTACAACCGCTATCTGCCAAACTGCTACTTAGTCTTGGTCAAAATGGTATCTACGGCAACCTTGTGACGTGCACAGCATCACTGACTGATATAAGTTGATTTGCTACCCACCTGCATGCTGCTGTTTCAATGCTGCTGCATCTGCTTTCAGCTGAGGCAGCTTCTGATTGAGTCCCTCCTGCACCTGCTTGCCCAGGCTGCTCTTAGACAGCGCTGTTAGCAGCGTGACAGGCGCAGCTGCTGCTATCAGGATGCCTGACGCCTGCTCTCCAGTGCTAGACACGAGCTTGATTGTCAACAAGCCTGCAAGGCAGCACAGCGCATGATAGCACAGCAGGGCTGGAGTGAGTGATGTGACAGGCGCAGCTGCTGCTATGAGGATGCCTGACGTATGCTCTCCAGTGCTGGAAACAAGCTTGATGGTCAGCAGGCCTGCAACAATTGAATGCAGCGATACCAGTGAACGAGCTTCAATGATTGGCTGAAAGCTGGCTATTTGAACCATGATGGTCAGCAGTCCTGCAACGCAGCACAGCGCGTGATAGCACAGCAAGAAGGGAGTGAGTGACGTGACAGGCGCAGCTGCTGCTATGAGGATGCCTGAAGCCTGTTGGCCAGCGCTAGAAATGAGCTTGATTGTCAGCAGGCCTGCAAGGCAGCACCGTGCGTGATAGCATAGCAGGGCTGGAGTGAGTGATGTGACAGGCGCAGCTGCTGCTATGAGGATGCCTGACGCCTGCTCGCCAGTGCTGGAAACAAGCTTGATTGTCAGCAGGCCTGCAAGGTTGACAAACAACCAGAGAAAGTGAATGAAGCTACTGAAACCTACGTCGTAAAAGCAACACTGATGTAACAGCTTGCTGGAATACATATCACAAATGGCCCGTGGGACAAAGGCTCGCAACAGCAGAGCAGAAGCCACAATCAGACGCACAGGCTGTCATCTGTGCCAGACGCAAGATGCAACTGCATACACGACTCACCAGCGACAAGATAGAAGATGGGAGATGCTACTGCTTCTGCCACGAACTTTGCAGCAGCAGTGGCGAAGTCCTGCTGTGAAACCGGGATGTCAGGCTGCTGCGGTTGCTGGGGATCCTGTGTTTGCTGGGTGCTGCTGTCTGTGCTGGCTTCCCGTTCCTGAATCACATGCAAAGCAGCAGAAATTAAGGCTTGATGCCTTGTTCTGAGCTAAGAAGTGAAGTGGCTGATGCTATTGCTGGGAGCTACAACAGCAGCAGTAGCAGGGGACAATTGCACGCATAGCATGAGGATCGCACCAGTCAGGACTGTCAAAGATCACTCACATCAGTGTTTGCCCTGGTATGAATGACCCTGCAAGGCCTATTGCGAGCAGCTGGCCGTGTGGTCAGAATGCACCCAGCACTACTGCGCTGCTGCAGTGCGCACTGGCCATGCCTAGCAGCAGATAGCCGCATTGTCATTGTTTTAAATTTGAGCGCTGTCTATTATATTGCAGTGATGGTCAGTTGAGCTGGCAAGGTCGGCAGGACAAGGGGAAGCCAAAAAGAGCGATCGACGATCAACACACCATAGTCAGAGCTGGGCAAGCTTGGTAACCGGTTCTGTAAGGCTGAGGTCAATTTACATGCTCCCAGTCCCTGCCGCAACCCTGGCCGACCGGGTCAGTACCCCTAGTCATAACTGACAACCAGCCTGGCCCAGTGGCACTGGGCCGTCCGTGATTGACAGGGGTCAGCCTGCAGGGCACGTTGCCTACTGTAACCGTGGCCGAAGGCTTGAACGGGGTGGGCAGGGCACTCTCACGGCTTACAGGTTCAACATGAAAAACACAGCCGCTGTGTCACGGTTGTCAAACACAGGGGCAGATTGCAATGTTACCAGGCATGCAGCCATCCGGTAGTATGTCATCAGCGACACCAGTTAACTCATACCACCCTTCAAAGTCTGAAAACTGCAGCCGGTTACGCGTGTCAGTTCTGATACGTTCACCGGCATTTCAACCCAGGGCTTGGCAGCGCACCTGATATGTGCGGCATCCTGTTGCCACACTGCAGGTGGTGTGCGCAAAAATGTCATCTACTTGTGCCAAACAGCAAACAAAAAGAGCCATTCCCCAGCAGGCGATATCACAAAAAGCCGCACAGCCAACTGCTGCAAAGTCAACTGTGTAAAGACCTGCCGCCACAGCGTCCCTTGCCGAGCTGTATCACAAAATTCTGACAAAAGTCGGGTGACCATATCGCCGTGCAGCACTCATTACTTGCCAGCGCCACAATCCCGACCCCTGACACTCTGCAAAACATGACTTGTTGCCAGACAAGTCAAGCAAACGCAGCACGCAGGCTGCGCGTGCCGCACCCCTGAGTCATGACAAAGCCATCACCAGCTGCCCACAGCAGCCTGCCGGGCCAGCTCTGAAGCATAACAAGCTTCCCCGAAGTCAAAGTGTGCACAGCAGCACTTACAATGGCTGGTGCCGCGCGTAACACACTGCGAGGCCAGCAAGATGGCCCGCTTGCACCCCCTCTGCAACAGCGCTGTTGTATAGGCGCAGCACGCGCATCTCGCAGCTGATGCAGCCACAGCAGCTGTGCCAGCGACTGCTGTCTCAGCAGCTCAGCTGTGCCACCGCTGCTTCTGGCTGTGAAATTGCGCAAACTGCCCAGACAGCTTCCAGCTGTTTCCTGCAAGCGCCGATGCACTCCTTCCAAACAGGTTTTGCCTGCTACATCAGCTTAGTTTGCTGCTGCTTCTTGTACGCGATGTCCACGCAGCTGCCAGCTGTATCCTGCGAGCGCTACCGCGCTTCTCCGACAAACACACCTGCTGCTGCATCATCAGCAGCCGAGCAGCAGCAAATCAGTTTGCTGGCTTCTCGTACGTGCTGTCGTGCACGCCAGCTGCCTCCTGCAAGCGCTACCGCGCTCCTCCGACAAACACACCCGCTGCTACAATATCGACAGCTGAGTAGCAGCAGCTTAGTTTGCTGATGGCTTCTCGTACGCGCTGTCCACGCAGCTGCCAGCTGCCTCCTGCAAGACCAACGGGCTTCCAACAAACACACCCGATGCTACATCATCAACAGCCGTGTATCAGCAACTCAGTTTGATGGCTTCTCGTACGCGCTGTCGTGCACGCCAGCACCGCACCAACTGCCCAAACAGCTGTATCCTGCAAGCTCCAGCGCGCTCCTCTGACAAACACACCCGCTGCTGCATCCATCACCAGCAGCCGAGTAGCAACAGCAGCTTAGTTTGCTGGCTTCTCGTAAGCACTGTTGTGCACGCCAGCCACTGCACCAACTGCCCATACAGCTGTCTCCTGCAAGCGCCAACGCGCTCCTCCAACAAACACACCCGCTGCTGCATCATCAGCAGCCGAGTAGCAGCAGCAGCTTAGTTTGCTGGCTTCTCGTACGCGCTGTCGTGCACGCCAGCCACTGCACGCCCTGATGGGTCCTCGTTGCCTGCCCATGCTGCATCCCACAGAGCTGCTGTCGCTGTGCTGCATGCCACGGAGGGGCCGCCTGCAGGACCAAGCAGCAGAACAACGAGTCGGCGATTGATACATCAATTGCAGGACATCACAAAAGAGTGCATACTCAGTTTGTGCCTTCATACCAACCCACAGTGCTCCTGTGGCTGTGCTGCATGCCACTGAGGGACCGCCTGCAGGACAAAGCAGCAAAGACAAAGTGTCGGCTTTTGATACATCAGTTGCAGGAGATTGCAAAAGATTGTGACCACAGCATGCTCGGCTTGCGCCTTCCATGCAATCCCACGGTGCTGCTGTCGCTGTGCTGCATGCCACTGACGGGCCGCCTGCAGGACAAAGCAGCAAGAAAAAAGCCACGCATGCACACGGAATTGTTGGTGTTCGATACATCACTTGCAGGATATTGCACAAGAGAGTGGCAACAACATGCTCAGCTTGTGTCGCCGTGCACTGCATATGAGTCACAGTTGGTTTTAGGTTGCTGTGCGGTAATAGCAGCTGCGAACACTTGGGCCAGCCAGTGGGAAGTGACATAGACTTGACACAGCAGTAGCAACCACTTGCACATCACGCACCTGGCACTGTGTCTGCTGCTGCCTTCTGTGGGAAGTGGCTCTCAAATATGGAGCGGTAGAAGTAGGCCTCCTTGGTGCGGGGCGTGTTGTCAAGGTACCTGCAGCAAAATGACATATACAGAAATATGTGTATTCATGTTGCTTGCCAGATCTTGCAGCGGTTATTGTAACAGTGATAACATATCAGTTAGTGATAACTCAACATGAGGGCTGCCAAACGAGGTGCGGCTGGGTTGCACATATAGGGAAGTAGGCCTCCTTGGTGCGAGGCGTGTTGTCAAGGTACCTGCAAACGCAACACAGGTGCACATAGGTGTGTTATGTGTGTTACAGCACGATGTGAATCAACGCCGAGAACACAATTAAATTGCTTGGGCAACACTCCCCCATCTGCCGTACCCTGGCCCCTCATGTGGATAACACCACCCAGGCCCCCACCACTTGCAGGCCTACCTGTGCTGTGCTGCAGCCAGCATCTGGTCGCTGACAACATGTTGCAGTGTGCCCTCAACCCTCAGCCCTATTGCCCCCCCCCACCCCGCCCGACCCCTGTGAATGCGCTTATACCACACAACGCAGTGCTCCACTACTTGCAGGCCCACCTGTGCTGTGCTGCTGCCAGCATCTGGTCGCTGACCACGTTGTTGGCGTGCTCCTTCAGCCCATCGATCCAGCTGTAGCCCACTCCATCTGAGAACTGCTCCTTCTGGCGCCACAGCACGTGCGCGGGAAGGTAGGGGTTCTCTGGTGTGTCAAACGCCTTGCGCAGAATGTACTTCTCCATGCGGCCTGCGGCAGAGACATCAACAGTGTGACAGAGGTTGATACTACATTACTTGCGGCAAATCGGGGTGCATAATAATCAATCCTTGTAAGCCATACCTCGGGGTGCATATAAAGGCTCTCTGGCGTGTCAAAGGCTTTGCGCAGGGCGTGCAGCAGTGTGTTACGAGGATGAGGTTGATGCAGTTTACACTACTTCCACTGAGTCAGGGTGCAAATAACACAGTGGTAGGGGTTCTCTGGCATGTCGCATGCTTTGCGCGAATTGTGCTTCTTCGTGCGACCCGTGCAAAGAATCATCAACGCAACAGGAAGCTCATCCTCTGCCTTGTTGATCATCTTCTCTGCAGGGTCAATGGCCATGGCCACGTTGAGGAACACACTTGCACCCACATCAAAACTCCAAACGCCAAACAGACCCAAATACCGCTGTTTTCTCATCCTCTGCCTTGTTGATCGCCGTCTCTGCAGGGTCGATGGTCGCGTTACTACACTCGCACCCATATGAAACCCCAAACACCAAACACACCACAGCATCACCGAACCCTCACCCTCTGCCTTGTTGATCATCTTCTCTGCGGGGTCGATGGCCATGGCCACGTTGAGGAACTGCTTGTCCAGGAAGGGCACGCGCGCCTCCACGCCCCACGCCATCGTCGACTTGTTGGCGCGCAGGCAATCAAACTGATACAGCGCCTGCACCTTTCGCACCGTCTCCTGGAAGAACTCCTCCTGCAGGAGACAGCAGGGCAGACAGATAGATGAAAAAACTGGTGGGGGGGGGCGGGGGGCATGGTCAAACTGGTACAGCGCCTGCACCTTGCGCACCGTCTCCTGGAAGAACTGCTCGTGCAGAAGACAGCAAGGCAGACAAAAATTTTGAGCAACTGTCACGGGGGCGCGGCGCGCCGGCAGTCAAACTGGTACAGCGCCTGCACCTTGCGCACCGTCTCCTTGAAGAACTCCTCCTGCAGGTGACAGCAGGGCAGGCAGATAGATGAAAGAACTGGGGGGGGGCACGGTCAAACTGGTACAGCGCCTGCAGCTTGCGCACCGTCTCCTGGCAGAACTCCTCCTGCAGACGCATAAGGGCAATGACAGCAGGGCAGGCACATAGATGTTACTTATTTGGGGGCTTGCACGGCGCGCAGGCAGCCAAACTGGTACAGCGCCTGCACCTTGCGCACCGTCTCCTGGGAGAACTCCTCCTGCAGACGATGTGATACAATGACAGCAGGGCAAGCAGATAGGTTATACAACTGTCAGGGGCTGCACAGCGCGCAGGCAGTCAAACTGGTACAGAGCCTGCACCTTGCGCACCGTCTCCTGGAAAAATTCCTCCTGCAGACGATGATCTGGAACAATGACAGCAGGGCAGACATTCATAGTAACTGTGCTTGACAGTACAGCTATACCGGGATAGGGCAGGTGACAGCCCATCTTTGCCACAACACCCCTCACCCACCAACATAGTAGCGCGATGTGCGTGTGACATGTTACATGTCAGTAATAACACTGTAATAACGCTCACCCTGTTTGGTGCCTCGTGGAAGTACAGGTAGCCGCCAAACACCTCATCACTGCCCTCGCCAGACAGCACCATCTTCACTCCTAGGCCCCCTTCCTTGAAACCCAAGAAACACACTGTCCATGTAACGTGTTACATGTCAAATGTAACAATGTCATCACGCTCACCCTGTTTGGCGCCTTGTGGAAGTGCAGGTAGCCGTCAAACACCTCATCACTGCCCTCGCCAGAAAGCACCATCTTGACTCCCAAGACCCTCCCCCCACCAAAAAAAACATATAAGCTACTGTCCGTGTGACATGTTACATGTCAGTAATAACAATGTCATAACGCTCACCCTGTTGGGTGCCTTGTGGAAGTACAGGTAGCCACCAAACACCTCATCGCTGCCCTCGCCAGACAGCACCATCTTCACTCCCAGCGCCTTGATCTTGCGGCTCATAAGAAACATGGGTGTGCTGGCGCGGATGGTGGTCACGTCGTACGTCTCTATGTGCTGGATGACGTCGCTAATCGCGTCAATGCCCTCCTGCAAGCAGCAATACAATGAAGATGGTTACGTTGTGTGTTTCTTCGTGCTGATGGCATCATAGACCTCCTGCAGACAGCACAAAACAGGTGAGGATTTCCGCAAAGTGCCACGTATGAGGAACATGGGCTGGCGCGGATGGTGGTCACGTTGTACGTCTCTATGTGCTGGATGACGTCGCTAACCGCGTCAATGCCCTCCTGTAAGCAGCAGTATATGGAGATTGTGAGGCAGATGATCAGCTGATGATTACGGTTGTGTGATTCTAGCTGCTGGTGGCATCACAGCCATCCTGCAGACAGCACAAAACAGACAATGATCAACGCACAGTGCCCCATGAGGAACATGGGTGTGCTGGCGCGGATGGTGGTCACGTCGTACGTCTCTTTGTGCTGGATGACGTCGCTGATCGCGTCAATGCCCTCCTGCAAACAATTGTGCGCATCGCAGCACAAGGAATGTCGTGGTGGTCAGACTCCAGCAAGTCTGCCATGTCGAGTGCTGCCTGCCAGCCTGGCCAGCTACACAGTCGACTACCTCATAGAACAAGTTGCCAAGCCCCTTGCAAACATACACACCTGGACAACAGCTCTGTCTGAAACAGCATCCTCCTCACAGACAGCACACAGAAAGCGACGACCCGCACCTGCACTGTGAAGGTGAACTCGTGGTGGTCAGTGCCCAGGAAGTCGGCCACCTCACACGCAGCCTTGAGGTCTGACCAACTGCACACACCACTACCTTCCAGGACAAGTTCTCCACAGCCCCTTTCCAACATATACACCTGGACAACAGCTCTGCCTGATACGGTCCTCCTCTACACAGATAGTACACAAAACGCGACCAGTTTCTGTCAGCACAGCCGCCGCACCTGCACTGTTAAGGTGAACTCGTGGTGGTCAGTGCCCAGGAAGTCGGCCACCTCACGCGCAGCCTTCAGGTCTGGACTGCCCGGCAGGCTCACGCAGAAGGAGTGCAGCCTGTTGCCCCACAACAACAATTGTTACTTCGTTGAACCCTTGAAACATCAAAGCGTTCGAAACACACTCTCCAGCACCTGGTGACAGCCCACAACCCACAAATAACATCTCCGCGCACCTGCACCGTGAAGGTTAACTTGGGGTGGTCAGTGCCCAGGAAGTCAGCCACCTCACGCGCCGCCAAAAGCCGCACAGCAAGAGCTGTTGCGTTGAACCCTCAACATACTTACACACCAACAAATCCCAATCACACCACCCAGTAGCTGGGGACAACCCACAACCCATATCTCCGCGCACCTGCACTGTGAAGGTGAACTCGTGGTGGTCAGTGCCCAGGAAGTCAGCCACCTCACGCGCAGCCTTCAGGTCTGGACTGCCCGGCAGGCCCACGCAGAAGGAGTGCAGCCTGTTGCCCCACAACAGCCGCCAACTTGTTGAACCCTCAACACATCAGCGCGCTTCAACCACAATATTGCAGTATCTAGAGACAACCCACAACCCACAACCCATATCTCCCCGCACCTGCGCTGTGAAGGTGAACTCGTGGTGGTCAGTGCCCAGGAAGTCAGCCACCTCACGCGCAGCCTTCAGGTCTGGACTGCCCGGCAGGCCCACGCAGAAGGAGTGCAGCCTGTTGCCCCACAACAGCCGCCAACTTGTTGAACCCTCAACACATCAGCGCGCTTCAACCACAATATTGCAGTATCTAGAGACAACCCACAACCCACAACCCATATCTCCCCGCACCTGCGCTGTGAAGGTGAACTCGTGGTGGTCAGTGCCCAGGAAGTCAGCCACCTCACGCGCAGCCTGCCGGCCTAACCAACTGCACACAAACTACCTTCCAGGACAAGTTTGCCAACATACACACCTGGACAACAGCTCTGCCTGAAACAGCAACCTCGGCACACTCAGCACACACAAAAAGCGACCGGAAGTTCTCAGAACAACAGCCGCACCTGCACCGTGAAGGTGAACTCGTGGTGGTCAGTGCCCAGGAAGTCAGCCACCTCATGTGCAGCTTTCAGGTCTGGGCTGCCCGGCAGGCCGACGCAGAAGGAGTGCAGCCTGTTGCCCCACACGCTGTCCCTAGTTTGTCGAACCCTCGACACACCTGGACAACAGCTCTGCTTGAAACAGAATCTCAACAC
This sequence comes from Tetradesmus lagerheimii, assembly GCA_902809745.2. Taxonomy (NCBI): domain Eukaryota; kingdom Viridiplantae; phylum Chlorophyta; class Chlorophyceae; order Sphaeropleales; family Scenedesmaceae; genus Tetradesmus; species Tetradesmus lagerheimii. Next base: position 158,338 of record CADDIJ020000282.1, read on the forward strand.
AGATAGTGCACACAAAGCCGCACCTGCACTGTGAAGATGAACTCGTGGTGGTCAGTGCCCAGGAAGTCGGCCACCTCACGCGCAGCCAAAAGCCACACAGCAACAGCTAATTTGTTGAACCTGAACACAATTGACACACCAACGAATCCCAATCACACCACCCAGTACCTGGAAACAAAGCTAAAAACCATATATCTCCGCGCACCTGCACTGTGAATGTGAACTCGTGGTGGTCAGTGCCCAGGAAGTCAGCCACCTCACGTGCAGCCTTCAGGTCTGGGCTGCTCGGCAGACCCCCACGCAGAAGGAGTGCAGCCATCGGCCGCAAAACAACCTCTAACTTGTTGAACCCCAGGCAGACTTGACACACTAAGGAATCCCAATCAAACTACCCAGTAGCTGGAGGACAACCCACAAAGCATACCTCCACGCACCTGCACTGTGAAGGTGAACTCGTGGTGGTCAGTGCCCAGGAAGTCAGCCACCTCACGCGCAGCCTGCCGACCTAACTAACTGCACACGCCACTACCTTCCCGGACAACTGCCAAGGCAATTGCCTACACCCACCCCATGACAACAGCTCTGCTTGAAACAAAATCCTCGAAGCAGATAGCACACAGAAAGCCGCACCTGCACCGTGAAGGTGAACTCGTGGTGGTCAGTGCCCAGGAAGTCAGCCACCTCACGCGCAGCCTTCAAGTCTGGACTGCCCGGCAGGCCCACGCAGAAGGAGTGCAGCCGATAGCCACATAAAAACCGCTTATTTGTTGAACCCTCGACCCTCTTGACACACCAACGAATCCCGTCCACACTCTCCAGGTCTGGTGACAACCCACAACCCACAAAGCATATCTCCGCGCACCTGCACTGTGAATGTGAACTCGTGGTGGTCAGTGCCCAGGAAGTCGGCCACCTCACGCGCAGCCTGCTGGCCCAACCAACTGCACACACTACCATGCAAGAAAACTTACCAAGCTTGTCAACCACATGGTCACCTGCACAACAGCTCTGCCTGAAACAGCATCTTCCTCACAAATAGTACACAGAAAGCGTCTCAGCACAGCAGCCGCACCTGCACTGTGAATGTGAACTCGTGGTGGTCAGTGCCCAGGAAGTCAGCCACCTCACGTGCAGCCTTCAGGTCTGGACTGCCCGGCAGGCCGACGCAGAAGGAGTGCAGCCTGTTGCCCCACACGCTGTCGCTGGACTTGATTGCGCGGCTGGCGATAGCAGCGACCAGCGAGGAGTCCAGACCACCAGACAGCAGCACACCTGCAGACAGGCAAGCACAAGCAACAGACGCATAAAACGCTTGAGATTGTGTCGCTGAGCTTGATCGCGCCACTGGAAACCACTGCTACACCGCACCTCATACGCGGCTGCCTTCATATGACCTGTACGATGTGGCAGCCCCACCTCAAAAAACTCCACTGTCCACTCACCGAATGGCACGTCGCTCATCATGCGCTTCACAATTGCTGCATCACACCTCTTTCATACAGCGCTGTAACACAATGCAACAGCATTCCACCTTCCACTCACCAAACGGCACGTCGCTCATCATGCGCTTCACCACTGCTGCCTCAAACGCCTCGCGCAGCAACTTTGCGTCATATGGCGTGCTGGGGCACTGCGGTGGGCTGGCCTCAAACTCCAGGTAGAACTGCGGGTTGAAGTAGCGCGTGAAGGACGTGGTCTTGCTGCTGTAGTAGTGCCCGGGGGGAAACTGCTGGAACCTGCAAGCACGCAGATGGTGCAGCAGACATCGATGATGATGAGAATGTGCCGAATTCAAGACATGCAGGATCGGTTTGGGCACATCAGGTGATACTCCGCAAAGAGCACATGTGCAGACACTCTCAGGCACCCCAAACCCTGAGCATTCCCTAAACCCTGAGCATTCCCTAAACCCTGAGCATTCCCCAAACCCTGAGCATTCCCCAAACCCTGAGCATTCCCCAAACCCTGCTCACTTGAGGCACTCGTCCTTGATGCACTTCATCTTACTGGACACCCACACGCTGCCATCCTTGCCCCAGCCAATGTACAGGCAGCCAAACAGGACCCCCCAAAACAACCATAGGGCCTTATACGGTTTACCCCCTTATTAGCACACTAGTGTAATAATCCTCTAAGCCCCCAAACCCTATGCATGCTCAACACCCTGCTCACTTGAGGCACTCGTCCTTGATGCACTTCATCTCACTGGACACCCACACGCTGCCATCCTTGCCCCAGCCGATGTACAGGCTTGTAATGCCGATGGGGTCGCGAGCAGCGTAGAAAGAGCCGTCACGGGTGTCGAGGATGACAAAGCTGAACATGCCATCCAGCATGCCTGCAACCTGCTCGCCATAGTCCTCCCACAGGTGGCTGATCACCTGTCAGTTGAAGTTTGAAATGTGTTACAAATGTGACACATGTAACATGACCGTCAGTAGTGCATGTCCAAAACAAAAGCACGAGGATCAGGAAAAAGGGATGCAATTTGCTAGTGATGTTGATTTGACGGCACAAGCATTGCTTACAGCTGGTGCAGGTCTGGTCGCATGTGCTGCCTGTTGGCAATCACCTGTTTTTGCTGCCTGTGCAGCTGCTGCTGCTACAGCTGCTGCGCTGCTGCTGCTGGTGCTGCTGCTGCTGCTGCTTTCTCTGCGTTGCTTGCCCTGAGGGCACAATACAACATTCTTACAGCATCTGCAACGCTGCAGACTTCGGCTCGCTGTCTCCGATCTGCTGTGCTGCGGCTTGCTGTTTCTGCCCTTGTCGCATCCTTGATGACATAATCAGCCGCACGGGTTCGCACTGCTCATACCTCGCAGTCGCTGTCTGTAGCAAACTTCTTGTTTGGGTGCTTCGCCAAGATCTGCTCGCGCAGCGCCTGCAAAACCAGAACAATAGCAGTACATAGCGCAGCTCACTTCTGTTGCCAACCAATGAAAGAATCATACCACTGCAGGCTGCATGCATGGTGACTGCACGCCTTGCACCGCTGTCACCAGTGCAGGAAGCGCTCACATACTGCCTCGCTGCCCAGCACCTGCTCATTGCACCATGCTCAAACGCACAACTCACGCCAGCACTACTAACATGTCACATAACATGTTATATAATGCACCTTGTAGTTGTAGATCTCGCCGTTGACGCACACTGACACGCTCTTATCCTCGTTGAACAGCGGCTGGTCTCCTGAGGCAGGGTCGATAATGGCCAGGCGCTCGTGTGCCAGGAAGCAGTTCTTCCACTGGAACATGCCAGACCTGAGGTGCGAAAAAGAGTGACGAGGAGTGAGAGGAGGCGGTGAAAGAGTGAGAGCTCATCCTCCTGTTACTGGCACTGCACAAACATAGCTGCAGGCTGTGAACACTTGCTCTGCTGCTGGTGCCTACGTGCTACTGTGCGGCGGTGCAGCTGTGACTGGATTGGCTGCAGAACTTCATGCTGTGGCAGCCGCAAACACAGTAACTGCAGCTGCCACAGCTGCAGGATGAAGCTGTGCTACAGCTGCACCTGTTGCTGTGGCTGTGCTGGTGTGAAGACACCTGCTGTGAGGCACCCAAAGACTGCCGAGCTGCCAAGGAGTCACGCTTCTTAGGCCAGCTTCCAGCGACCCTATGGGTAAATCTGTACAACACCGCAGTAACGCTGTGTTCTCTCAGACACGCCTTCTGCAGGAAACCCACACCAGTACCTGCTGCAACTGCTATGCTGGTCTTGCTGTTCTCGTGAACCGCCTGATGTGTGTGGATGCAGCAGTGCATCTCTTGCTGTTATACCTCAAAGCAGCAACTGGCGTCTGTATAGTACAAGCTTTCGGCCGCATCACAACACCAGCATCACAACACCATCATGCGGCGACCTGACATAACCCTGCAGGCAGTACTGCTGCTACTCTGATGACTGACATTGCCTATTGCTGCCTCTGTTGCCACGCCTGCTGGGTACATTGATAACAGCTGCATGATTCACAGCTATGAGCACACACAAAGGAACCAGGCTGCAGCATCTTTTGCCATGCCAGCTGCAACAGCAGTAGGGCTGCGGACTACTGCCAGTCAACCGAAAACGGGATCCGCATGCACCAGTTGCTGACCACGTAATATTATTACTACTTGAGCCGATTACGATATCTCTGACTGACCGCTAGTGCGCTCTTTGCTCTAGTCCCGAGCAGCCATTCTTCGGCTGCACTCACCAGTCGGGCCCACGGTGCCTCTGCCTCCTGCTCAATGCCAGAACTCTGGCCCTCATTTCTGGCCCATCATCGGTGCTCAGCAAGCAAGCTAGGATACCGCACATGTTTGCAGACGTGAAAAACAGAGGTGGCCAAAAAGGGTGTGCGCCGGCATCAACTTGCCGAACGCAAAGGAATAGACGATAATCACAACGTGCGCCTGAGATCGTCGGCCGGTTGACAAAGTCATCCCAAAAAACCCTTGCGGGTCCCTGACAGCACAGCCATCTTACGGACGGCTCCTGCGCCGGCAAACACAGCCCAAACTCTTTACCAATGCACTGGATGATGTTTCGCAACCTTTGCAGCTGGTTCGCGAATGTAGTGCCACAGCTGACAAACCATTGAGCGAGATAGGCATTGAGCATGCAGCAATCGAACACAGATCAGATGCGTGCAGAATCTGCCTGTTGAGACCCGAGCTGGTCAGAAAAGCATAGTTTGTCACAACGTCGGGATATGATGTTGTAGAAACATCTACAGGGTGTTGCAGCTGCACCAAGCTGCATAATGATCGGACCAGCTGGGTCCAGCAACAACTGGCTGGATCAAGCTCAGAGCCTTATGAAAGCAGACCATCAGTGACTAGCAACACACCAAGTTTCTGTAAAACTGTCATTGGTGGTTGCAGACAGTCATAGCCAGCAGCTTGCATGCACAACATGCAGTGACTGGCTGTACAGTGCACTACACATGACGCTGCTGCTGCTGCTGCACGCAAGCACTGATACAGTGCACTGCACATGACGCTCAAAACCATTGTGGAACGTGGATGTAGCCCTGGAGACAGCAGCAACTGGCGAAGTAGGCAAGTAGGGTTTCGTGAAATTCTCAGCGACCATTTGTAAAGCCACACCGTGAAAGCTGTTCGCACCCCCTTACATAGCGAATCCATAAGCCGTCCCTTCCGTCGCGTTCCAAGCATCTTGGTCAAAGCACCCACGGTCCAGTCCGTGCGGAGTCACCTGCGGTCACAACGGACGAAATCCTTGCATACCAAGGCCTTGCTGTACAAAAAAAACAAACAAAAATCGCGCTTCAGCTATAAACGATAACCAGCTGCAAGTTCTTGTAACCGTCGTACAGCTGCAGGTAAGCACCAGGCTACAGCTACAATGGGTGCATGCTGCAACAGCTGTGGCCTTGCAGCTTCTGCGAATGCAAACACAGTATAATCGTTGTGAACGCGACCATGCAACATATGCTAGCCACTGCAAGCCGATCTCCACCAGTGGCTGTCTCTCTTAGCTGCTACACAGTTGCTCACCAGGCCTGATACTGCATGCAGGTGCCACCCTCACATCCAGGCCTCTGTTACATCCGACCAAACGACGTCGTTCCATCCATCCCAGCGGTGCAGCAGCTCATCATGCAGGCACTGTCATCAGCCACCGGCCTGGCCACTGAGCGCAAGCCCAGCCTGGTGTCTGCTGTGCGCAGCATGATCAAAGAGCTGCTGGAAGAGCTGCTGATCATCTTCATGAAGTTCAAGGTGTGGCTGACACCAGGAACTGCAGATGACAAGGTGAGAGACACAGCTGTCTCAGTTACCAGTACCAGCCTGAGCCACTGCTTGCAGGCACAGGCTGCTGCTTATCAGCAGCTGCTCATCATATGAAGAAGCATTCGGACTGCACAAGCACCTGGTGAACGACTAAAAAGCTGCTCCATCACAGCGGTAGAGCCACCTACTAGGCCAGTAGGTAGTCAAGACCATTGTGCATGCGGCACATGTTTTTTAATCTGCTCCCTCGCAGCAGTTGGACCACCACAGCAGGACCATGAATGGGATTATGCTGAATCTTCTGCATAATGCCTAGCCTGGCATCACTGCTCAACATCATTAGTTGTCAATGCAGGTATGGTTTGCAGCATGTATGTGCAAGGACGGGTTGAAGCAGCTCCTGGAACCCCTGGTACGGCAGGTGGTGGCGCTCATGCTACGGCTTGGTCTGCGGCATGTTGATGTGGTCAATGACCTGATCAGCAATCCAATGGGCCAGCTGGCTGCACTGTCATGTCACCAGGCAGTCCTTGTGTGGCACAACAATGACCCTGGCCGGGTTGCCGCAACTGCATAGTCAGTGAGACCAACTGTTTCATGTGCCTGCCGTTGCCTTGCGATGCGCTGCAGGCTGCTGCAGCTGCTGATGAGGCGGAGGATGCTGGCGACGCCATCAAGTCCAAGCTGCTGTGAAGCTTGCTGTATCCGGCATGGTACTGCTAGGAAATGTCAAAGAGCGGATTTAGACGGAACCCATGTAAAAACAAGCTGCGCACCTGCAATGCATAGCTGGACCAGGAGGGACCTGCCCAGACCTCCTGGTGCTCCAGGTGGGCTGTCCATGTAAGCAAGCCGTCCAGCATGTAGAGCATCACCGTGTCACCCACCTGTAGGCGCAGCGGAGGATGTTCCTGCTGATCATTCAGGAACATGCACGCTGCTGGGTGGCCAAGGCCCTTGGCCATGCAGCAGCGTGTTCTGTTGCTGATTGTTTAGCCGGAACTTGCTTTGCAGTACCTGCAGTTGTGTGGTATAAAAAGATGTTGGCTTGCAGCAGTTGGGCTGGTGCACCTGGTGCTGCCCTTTCATTCCGGCCCAGGTGTTGTGGCCAGAGTGCTGGCCATCAATGGACGGGTAGCATATCATCTCAGATAATCTGGCAAGTCTGAGGTCCCCTGGTATCACGGCCACTGTTCTGTATCACGCAGCTGTTGAGTCACAGCGTACAGCACATGCATGTTGACGGCTGCCAGTCTGAGACACTTGAAGTGCCGCCTCAAACGCTGTCACAGGTAGTACTTGCGCATGTCACAGGTAGTACTTGCTCATGTCACATGCGCATGAGTCACTCATGCAGTGGGATCAGCATGCAGGTCAGCACAACACTGCATCGCCCATGCAGTGCATGCTGTCAGGCGTTGGCTCAAGATGCATCTTGAGCCTTGGCTATGAATACTTGTATGTATGGCTATGTAAATTCAGGCTGGGATATCATCAGGCATTTGCGATAGCCTATGTGACAGACGGACAGCACCATGGTGACCACAGCCTGTTCATCAGCATATATATCCGCTGTTTTTTGTGTGACGTGTTCTAGAAGATCAGATCTGTACATGCAGTGGTGGTGTATCAAAGTAAAGTGTGAGCTTGGGGTCATCTGCATGCAGGTGCACTTATGGCAAGTTCTGTCACTCAGGCTCACAAGTAGCCAGTGGCCTGTGCACGGCTACTGTGCCTGTAGCGACATTGATGATGATCTCTCAGCGTCTGTATATGCAACGGTGGTGAATATCACTGTGCTGCTCCACAACACCACTCACTGGCTGCTCAGTCAGTAAGTGTTGGATTGTGCCGTGGTTCCAGTGTGCACGATACGCCAGGCCTGCCTTGTGTCTGACAGGTTGTGTGGCTGTCCTCTGCCAGACCAGCATAGGCTGCGGGTCCTGGCAGTGCAGTTGGGCCGAGAACCAGGCATTCCAAACAGGGGTGCTTTTTCTGGGTCATATATGACCCTATTTGCGACTAAGGGTTGAGAATTGTATAGTATATGCATGCTCTGCTGCAGAGTGAGTTACTCCGTGCCACACAGCGGCCGCTGACGCATGATGCGTGTTATCTACATAGCTGGGTGCATCAGTGGATACGTGAATAGCATAATTGACGCTTGTGGGAGCTGCGCAGAGCGCCTGAAGTTTTGAAAAGGTGGTCTGCTTACATTCGAATGCCATGTCACACAGCTGGTTGAATCTTGTAACATAACAGTCTGGTCTCAGGGCACAACTGCTGCTGAGCTATGCAGCATCGCTTGCCTCCGATGCCTGCATATGTCCCTAACGTGCAGATTGTGCCTGGGCACTGGTGTTTAGACCTTTTCTACGCCACCCCCTTACTGCCATTGTACTGGCTCACTGCTGTTCAAACTTGTGAGCAAGGCCAAGCGTGCCGACTGGTGCTGTTGTTTCTGGCTCAAAGAGTTTGCTTTACATCTGAAGAGAGCAAGGAAAGGATCTGCCAGTGCAGCACTGCCTGCTGGCACACAGCACACAGCAAGCCAGACGTCCTTCCGAGAGCGTCAGGCCTGGCCATTTACGCCCTTGAAATCGGCATTGAGTAGGCATAGAATAGTTAACATGGCAGGCGTAGCTCGTGCACGGTTAGCAGAGGAGCGCAAGGCCTGGAGGAAGGACAAGCCTTTTGGCTTCCATGCCAGGCCGGAGCAGAACGAGGATGGGTGAGCAGCAAATGGATGAACGCTGCAATTGGCCAATATGATGCTGGAAGACAAGATCCAGCTGCAGCATGTGCCCTGTGGCCCATGCTCTGTTTTGGCACATGACGTCTGCTGCTGCATGCCCCTGCTGTTCTTGCAGGAGTGTCAATATCATGAAGTGGAAGTGCTACATACCCGGCAAGGCAAACACAGACTGGGACGGTGGTTTCTATCCGCTATCAATGGAGTTTTCGGAAGACTACCCAGCAAAGCCACCCAAGGTGTGCATCTGATGCTGAGGCACTCTTGTGAAGCTACAGATGTTGACTTGCAGGACGAGTCTGCAGGCTGCATGTATGCCTGATGCTGTGCTTTGAGTTGACTTTTCATAGCGCCCTGCTCAGCAGGTCTTTTGCATGCCCTGTGGACGGCCATCTGAACGCAGCGCACTGCGTGCATCATGCCCAGTCTTGGCTGTACAGCGCTATCCTCTTGCTAGTGCCGTGCTGGCAACCGTTGCTGCTGTATGTTTGGCGACTGCAGTGCAAGTTCCCAAGTGGTTTCTTTCACCCCAACATCTACCCATCGGGCACTGTCTGCCTCAGCATCCTCAATGAGGTAGGCAGCGTTCCTGCAAGCAAACATGATGTGCAGCCAGCAAGATGTGCACTGCAGCAGCAGCAGCTGCAGTGGCAGCAGCAGGCCTGGTCGCCCGCAGTTTGCTGCGGTAGTGTTTCGCCAGCTGTTCGCAGGATGATTGGACCTAATAGTGTCTGCTGTCTTGCTGGCAGCCTAGCAGCGTACACCCATTACTGTGCTGCAGTGTGCGGCCTGGTACTACCAGCTAGTAGCTGTCTTGTGCGTCACACATTCACGCATATAGCAAAGCACGAGCATCACAGTGAACAAACATAGCATGCCTGCACTGCTGTCTGCTTGCAGGACGAGGGCTGGAAACCCAGCATAACAGTGAAGCAGATCCTGCTGGGCATCCAGGTGGGCAGTCGGGACAGCAGCTGCTGTTTTGCTTCACACCACAGCACTCAAACGCACAGACGGTTTCTTGCAGGATATGGGGTTTGGATTCTGATGCTGTAGTGTTGGTCAATGCCACTGCTGGCGTGGCGCAGTTTGCAGCTGCGTATTGTTTGAATGGATAGTTACAGCAGCTGCCAGCGAGTGGCTGGGCCCGCGTTGAATTCAGCACAAGCATGCTGCCTCTCTTGGCCTCTGTGATTGCGCTGACATACATGTCAGTACCAGAGAGTGTTGGTGCTCATGCTTTTGCTGTGTTGTCGTCTCACTCTATGGTCCGCTGTTTTTCTGCTGTGTCTTGCAGGAACTTCTCGACACACCCAACGACAAGAGCCCCGCGCAGTCAGACGCGTACGTATGCTTCACGCAGCGGCTGAATGACTACCGCAAGCAAGTGCGCAAGCAGTCGACGCTGTACCCACCACCCAACTAAATCCAACTGTGGCTGGAGCGGGAGTGGTGGAGTAGCAATGGAAGCTGGAGCACACGCAGCAGCAATCGATGTGCCGCCATCTGTGATAGTGGTGGTTGCGGCAGTGATACAGGCCTCTGCTGCAGGCGACGTGGCGGTTGAGTGGCTACCTGCCATTCTTCATAGGAAGCAGTGCACTTGGCAGGGTAGCTGGTATCCATGGGCGCAGTGCCAGCCCTCAAGAAAGGGGTTGCAGAACATGAATTGCTGAGCTGGTGCAGCCGCTCCACCAGAGTATCTGCTTTGCACACACAGCAGTGATGGTCGGTGCTCGCAGGCCTGGCTTTCAAGCTTCGTTGACAGCACTTTGCCTGTCCAGTTATGCACTTGTGTGTTGCCGGCAAGCAGCTGCTGCTGCTGCATGTGTGGCTATCGTGCACTAGCCGATCTAGTGAGTGCTCTTGGCCAGCAAGAGACCATGGTCTTTGATTCAGCTGCAGCACTTTCTGTATGGGTGGTGTTAATTGGGTGCTGCAGCCAGGTCAGAGCAGAAGACACGTTTTATGGTTGGTTGTTCGTCCACATGCATACCACTTGCACACTAGGATGGTTGCAGGAGGCAGTGTGTGGCATCCACCTTTCACTTCTGCATGATCCTGCAAATGGATTTGTGCGGGCTGCAGCTGTAGTCGCAAGCGATATCGTCCGGTGGTTGCTGGGATTCAGGCAAAAACTTCAAGCGCACTCATCTCTGTTGCACTTGCATGCACAGAGTTTGTTCTTGTTGTTGTGTTGTGGCCGCACCTGCTGCTGCTGCTGCTGCTGCTTCTGCTTGCTATGCCCGCATGTTGCTGAGGCATGCTGGATATTTTATCCGATGAGACGAAATAAACACTTTAAACAAAACCCAGAATGATCGGCAGAGCTGCTGTTACAGATTGTCGCGGAGCGGTCTCGTCAAACACCAACCCTAAAACATTTGACCCAACGTGTCGTGCCATCGCAAGCCGAGTACATGTTTTTTACGTCGAAGTTAAATCAAAACCTGCTCAGCTTACTATTCTACATCGCTGTGAACGACGTGTAGCTTAGCCAGCACCTAGACATCTGCTGCTCCTGCTGCTCACAAACATGTCAGATGAGGAAACCACACCGCAGCCAGTGAGTTCTCATTCAGCCGCAAGCTGTTTATGTATCACACTCTGCAGCTTCTGATGAGTATGACATGCGGTGCTGCAGAAGTGGGATGGACCTGCAGATGCAGATGGCCTTCCTCATGGCACGGTGAGCGCTTTGCGCAGCTGAGGGGGCAGGTATCTGTGATTTGTGTTGCAGTTGGCATAACATGATGCAGTACATCTCATGGTTACAACGAAATCATCATCATCACCATGCAGAGCAGTGCATGGTAAACAGCAGACTTGGCCAGTCACTGGTCAACCAGATGCTGTACAGCATATGTTGCTGATGTACAACATATGTTGCTGATCCTCCAGTGATGTTTCCAACGTAGAGCTCTGTCAGACTCAGCGTATCCTGCATGATGACATGCTCCAATCCACTTCTTGGTCCTTGGCACGCACTTCATACTAACCTCAGTATGGCGGACATGGGCCCGCATCCATCCTGCCACAAGGGTGTCATGACATACCCGCCTCCCCCAGCAGCAGAAGAGGATGAGGAGGAAAAACCAGGAGACAGCTACGCAGGGCACATGGAGCATGGCAAACGGCAAGGGCATGGCAAGTGATGTCTTCTCAGCATTTGCTGCCTTGGGCATCGTCCTGAGGCAGCTAATCAGGCATAAGCAATGCAATTGAGTGCGCAGGGCTGGTTAGCAACCTGCGCTGTTGGTGGCCCTTGCTGGGGCATGATGACAGCAATACACTGTGTACTACGGTAGCAACTGGCATGCTGTACCACCGGTATGTAAGTAACTCAACGCCCTGTTCGCCTTGCAGGCAAGTACACCTGGAGCAATGGCGCAGTGTATGAGGGCGAGTATGCAGACAACATGAAGCAGGGGCAGGGCACCATGTCATTTCCTGACAAGTCAAAATACGAAGGTGGGTGCCTTGCACACAGCATGCCAGCACTTGGCGCGACCTGAACAAGCAGGCGCTGTGACCTGCAGTACAGCTGCTGGCTTGGCAGCACAGAGTGTCAGCATCTTTAGTGGACTCTATGTGGCATCCTGATCAACATTGAGTGAATGGGTGCTGATTGCCAGCTTTGCACCAGCATGGCAGTGCCATTTACAGCAGCAGCAGCCGCTGTCTAGCCATGTGTAGCACCGCATGGAGCATGAAGGACTCTTGCAGGAACACCAAGACGAGGCTGCTGCCGCAGTTCGCTGATCACACAAGTGTGCCACGCAGCTACACCTTGTTGCTACAAACGCGACTCGACAAAGTGAGAGCTTCCTGCAGTGGTGGTGCCGCACACTGAATGTTGTACCTGAGGCATACTGCCGTCCAACATCTTCCTGGGGTGTGCAGGCAGCTGGGCAGAGGACAAGATGGATGGCCAGGGCACCTACCACTACAGCAGCGGCGACATCTACACGGGCGGCTTCAGGCAGGGCAGGAAGCACGGCTCCGGCATGTACAACTTCAAGGCGCAGGCGTGCCAGTTCCTGGGCATCTGGAGCGACGGCGAGTTTGTGGAGGGCAAATGGGTGAGCTGGGTTGCAGTCACTGTAACTGAGTTGTTGTGTCTGAGGTTTGCAGCAACTGCTTTGCAGCATAAAGCTCAGCTCCCTGCCATTTCCTTGGCATCTGGAGCGATGGCGACTTTGTGGAGGGCAAATGGGTGAGCTGGCTTGTCTGAGGTTTGCAACAGGATGTTGCGGGATGTGCAGCTGCTGTACAGAGCAGCTGCACTGAAGGGTTCTGCAGCATGCATGCTGCTGGCAAGTTTGTGGAGGGCAACCGGGTGAGGTGGATTGCAGTTGTTCTGTCCAAGGTTTGCAGCGACCGCTTTGCAGCAGTAAGCTCAGCTCCCTCCAGTTCCTGGGCATCTGGAGCGATGGCGAGTTCGTGGAGGGCAAATGGGTGAGCTGGATTCAGTCCAGAACAGTGTTCTGCCAGATAGTATGAGGATTGCAGCCTGGCAATGGCTCGAAAACCGGCGATGTTCCCAATGCGTGACATCCATCCCAATGTGCACCATCCCTAATGTACAGCAGATGCTTTGCAGCAGTGCGCTGCCAGCCCGGGGATGTGCAGCTATTGTTGGACAGAGCAGTTGCACTGAAGAGTCTGCAGCCTGCTCTGAGGGCACCTGGAGCAATGGCTTGCTCTGAGGGCTGCTGCAAGCATCACCGTGTTTGGCTCATGGTTTGCCAGCTCCGCAGTCCTAGTGGATGTGCGGTTTGCACATGAAGTTGGCGCAATGTTCTGATATGTGGAGATGCTGCAGCTACGAGCAGGGCAGCTGCATAAGCTAAATACATGGCACCTGCCTATGCAGTGTGCTGTGCACCAGCACACCTTTCATGCTCAGCAAGCCTAATGCTTCCAGCCTGGCAGGGCTCACTGAGCTTGGCCACTTTAGCCCTCGGTGGCCGTGCAATCTGCTGTGTATATTGCAGGTGCAGCGAGATGGCACAACATTCAAGGGCAGCTTCAAGGCATCAATACCTGTGAGTGTCTGTCATGTGCAGGTCCTGCACAGCAGGACTTTGTCAGGCCCAGCCTGATGTTTGCTGTGCCTTCATGTGCGCGCAGCTTACATAAATCTGCACAACAGGACGTATACAGGTCATGTTGGCTGGAAAATGCAGCGTGTAACAGTTATTAGGATGTACATAATGGCATCCTTAACGTCAACGCTGTGTTTTGCTGCCTGCCTTGTTTCATGCAACAGAGCGAGGGCACCTTCTTCCGAAGTGGCAGCGGCCTGGTGCAGCAAGGGCAGTACAAGCCAGCATTGGGCTGGCAGTCTACAGATCCACTGCGTGTTGGCACAGCAGCAGCAGTGCAGTAGATGGCTGAAAATATGACGAATGAGGCTCTGTAGAATGCACTGCTATACCAGTGCTACCACATGCGAGAAGAGACGGGATGTTGCAAAATACTGCGTTTCAGTCCTTCTCGAGCTGTTCAATACTTTTGTTATATAAATAGAAAGATATACACAAGGCCCTTCAGGGCTCAGAGTTCGTCTGCAGCCCAGAAAGGCAGCCATTGCTGTGGATTGCCCTCCCAGACAGGTCTCAGCAATAACAACACGACCGGTATCATGTAATAAGTTGTTGTGTGCAAGTTGCGCTTGCGTGCACCGTGCGCCTTGCATACAGCATACTGTAATTCCCTAAAGTGCACTCTCAGCACACTGTATAAGGAAGAGGCTCTGTGAGGTGTGATGAAACATGATGTAATCATTTAAAATCCTTCCTCATACAGTTTGGCAGCGGTTGAGCACCCGGTGACCACCTGGTGGATCGTTTGGTCTACCGTTGGGTTAACCCACTGTGAAATTGTATAATGCACACAACAGCATTTATGCAGTTGCAGGGCAATTGCAATTGTGTAAATGAGTCACTTAAGCATCTAATACAATTGCGCAGACGGTCCGAGAGGCTTTCTGTGCGACTGTCCCTAAAGTGCACTTTACTCTACAGCAGGGGCCAGCACTTTGTGGACAACCCACCTCGTGCCCTTCTACGCCAGGTGGCACAGGATGGATGGTTACACCCATCAGCACGTAAAAGTGGACAGCAGTGCCCACATGCTAAAAACGACAACCACTTGAAGAAATGGCGTCCCTATCACGTTGGTGGGCAACCACCCCAGCGCCCGCAGCCGCTGGTAAAACGAGGGGCTACGCCCCCATACAGAGCCCGGGGAAGTGGTAAATCAATACGCTCAAAACGTATGCCAACAACACAACAAACCACCTGGCAGTGGTCCCCCAAGGTCGTCATGGGACCTTGGGGGACCACCACTGTATACAAATAGGGCGTAGAAGAAGGGCATGATGAGGCATGATCAATACGCTCAAAACGTATGCCACAACCAACCACCTGGCAGTGGGACCAAGGTCGTCATGGGACCTTGGGGGACCACTGTATACAAACAGGGCGTAGAAGGGCATGAGGTGGACTGTCCACAAAATGCTGGGCCCTGCTGTAGAGCCCACCTGTCTGTCTTTTCACTCCAACATGCCATGACCTGTGCGTTGACATTGCTTGGCACATGATTGTAGGGATATTTCTTGAGACACTGCCAGCAGGTGGATGGAAGGCACTGCCTGCCTGCCTGCTTGCCTGCCTGCCGTTGCCTACCTGACTGCCTGCCTTCGACTGCCTGCCGGCTGAGTGGCAATCACAAACTTTGTTTTGAATTTTGCTAGGCACCCAGATTCAACGCAACATCAATGGGTGGCAGGGACAGCAGGCATGCTGGGGGGCACCGGCCAGCAGCATCAACTTGCTCAGGCAAGGCTTTCCATACGGCACTGCTGCTGCTGCTGCAAACCCCGCAGGGCATCTACGACTACGGCTCACCAGACTACATGCCCTTCTGGCCACGCGGCATGTCTGGCGTGTGTCTGGGTGCCATCATCAACTTCGCATTTCATGTCCTCACCTTCATGCAACCCACAAGCCCCGCCAAGGCCATTGTCCAGTTCAAACCGAACAGGGCGATGTACCAGCCCAGCAGCACACGGGAGCAGCGGCTGACGCTCAACAACGTTTGCGGGTACCTTTTCCCGTATGGTGAGCTGAAGCACTTGCCACCGCCGGACGATCCTGTCGCACCTCCCGTGCCAGCCAGCACCATGGCAGGCATCATCAGCGCAGCCATCAACAGTGCTCCCTTTTTGGGCAACTGCTGGACAGGCGTGCGCGCAGCAGGTGCGGGAATGGTCAGAGCACCCAACAGTACTGGCTGCTGCCGGCTATGCAGCAGTGCGCTGCATGTGTGTGTGTGCTCGTGTGCACATCAGCCCTTTGTGTGAAGGTGCGCTGTGTCTATGTAGTCGTGAAGCAACAACTCCTGCCCCTATTCTGTATGCGCCTGGTGGTTTTCTCAGGCACACCCACACCCCCAGACGCTCCAGCCTCCGCCAAGTACAACTACCCTTCGATGTACAGCATGCGGTACACCCTTGCAGGCGAGGCGTTCATGATGAAGCAGCAGCTGGGAGGCCGCCTGCCAGACGACTTCTGGCTGCTGTACATGCAGCGCGCGGGGCGCAGCGAGATGAGCAACAGCTATCTCACGTACGTGAAGGGGTACGAGGGCGCGTACGGCAACCGCCTGCCATATGTGCTCGAGGGCTGCAGGAGCTTTGCGCCCGTCACCTTCAGGCAGTCCATGTTGAGCTGGTAGGTGGCTGCTGCATGTGACACGCTGCATGTGTTACACCCCCCATCAGCACGTAAAAGTGGACAGCAGTGCCCACATGCTAAAAATGACAACCACTTGAAGAAAGGGCGTCCCTATCACGTTGGTGGGCAACCACCCCAGCGCCCGAAGCCGCTGGTAAAACGAGGCGCTACGCCCCCATACAGAGCCCGGGGAAGTGGTAAATCAATACGCTCAAAACGTATGCCAACAACACAACAAACCACCTGGCAGTGGTCCCCCAAGGTCGTCATGGGACCTTGGGGGACCACCACTGTATACAAATAGGGCGTAGAAGAAGGGCATGATGAGGTGGACTGCTGTCCACAAAATGCTGGGCCCTGCTGTATGAGCACACAGAGAGAGTGCAGAGAGGATGTTGAGAAGCTGCTTGTTGTGGGACCACCTGCACTTCCGCCACAATGCTGCTGGCACTGCTGCTTGCCAGGTCGCCTGCCAGGCCCAACAAGGACGTGCATGATCACCTCTCCGAAACCCAGCGTGCTTCCCTGCAGAAGGCAGTGGAGCTGGCGCAGCGGTACGCAGCAAACCCTGCCACACCTGGGATCTGGGAGCACCTCATGGCACTAGTGCAGCAGGTGCGGCTGTGTCTGTTTGCACGCAGTGTTGGAAACACAGCGCTAGCTCTGGGCACTGCGCTGCGCGTTGATGTGCATCCCACAAACTAGGCGAGTCAGCAAAGGATGGTTTTGGTTGATGGTGGGATGCCGCACACAGGGCTCTGCTGTAGAGCATGGCGAAGGCATCAGCAGCTATGTATATACTACCTGCTGCAGCCATGACACCCCCACAGCACGTCAAAGTGGACACCAGTACCCGCATGCTAATAATGATCATGACAACCACTTTCTTTCTTCCGCTGTCAAATTCAGGAGGGATCTTTGGCCGGCATGCTGCGGCGTGTTAGCGGGCCGCTGCTGCATCAGTACGCAATGCCAGCCTTCCAGACAGGTGGCCCAGATCTAGCCTGGCTGTGCATGACACCAGCAGACGCGCAGGTGTACAGGTCACGCCTGCTGGGATCCATCAACACAGCCAACATGGCCCTGTTTGGCCAGCTGCCTGACCCACCAGCGAAGCTTGTGTTGCTGCAGAACACGGTGAGTTGCTTGCAATACAGCATGGCCTGATCAAAAGTGGACATGGCCCTCAGTATACCAGCTTGTTTCAGCTGGCTTGGTTGCGCTTCGGCTTCTTTTGCTTGCGACGAGCCACAAACTGTGGGGGCATAGAGCAACCCAGCAGCTGCGTTTGTGTAAACAAGAAGTGAATGTTGAGCGCTGCTGACCTGTCACGGTTGTTGAGGAACTTGCTGCACTTTGGGCAGAAGAGCACCCCCCTCAGGTAGGCGCCAGCCTTTGGCACCGTGGGTCAACAAACACGATACATGTCCAAGGTGACATCATGTGTGTTGTTGTCACATCTGTTTCGCAGGTTGACCTGCTGTGCTGCGATGTTGACAGCATCAAGCTCGCGCTGGCTTCTCCACAGGCCCGCATCAGATGCCAGCATCAGCTCAGCACACGCTGCAGTGCAGGCGGCGCTGCAAAGTGCTGCCGCAGTTGCTGTGCTGACTGCGCGTGGTGACGATGTTGCAGCCAGCCGCGCAGCGACCGCTGCGGCCAGAGCAGCACATGTGGCTGTTGGACATGCGCAGGCGCTGCAGCTAGATGCGACTGAGGCGCCATCATGCCAGGAGGCAGGCGAGCCCAGCAGCAGCGCAGCAGCTGCAGCGCAGCAAGATCCAGCCACAGCAGCAGCGATCGCGCTGCACTGCCCCCCCCCCTACAGTCATGCCAGCAGGCAGTGCCGCTGCTGTGCTGCAGCAGCAGGCCTGTGCTGCTGCTGCTGCTGCTGACACAGGCCCGGCAACATCATCGCTGCAGCTTGCAGCGGCAAACGCGCAGCTGGCTGCACAGCTCGCGCAAGGCCCGCAGCCCGCGCTGCTGCCGCGCGGCTCTGGCTTGCTGGTGCTGTTCAGCAACGACTGGTCTGGCAAGGCGAGGCTGCTGCAAGCTGGCAAGGCCTCAGTGGCTGGCCAGACATACAGGTACTACAGCGTGCTTCAGCTGATGCCGGCTGAGGGCTTGCTGCTGCGCGACGGCTTCACTCAACCTGTGAAAGTGCGCGTGGCTGCCGAGTTTGTTGCGCCAGTGGCAATGGCTGCAAGGGTGTCAACGTGCTAGGGGGAGCACGCCCACTACAACGGTCACTGCTGGGAGCAGACCGACGGATTGCCTGGCGAGCTACTGTCACCGGGAACTCCAAGTGGGGTCACATTGTGCTGAACGTGATGCAATGCATGCAGCGTGCCTTTGCAGATCGCCTGTCTTCCAGTACCTACCAGTTCTGCAGCAGCAGCAGCAGTAGAACAGCATGCCTGCATATGCATGAGCAGCACAGCAGCAACTGTCAGCGACATTTGCATCTGCGAGCACCAGCACCAGTATATCACACGCAGCATATCATTACACCTACCAGCCGTGTGGCCGATCCTGTGGCAGGTGTCTTGTTGTGTGCGATGTGGTGTGATGTGGCTGCTGCTACATTTGTGACTGTTGTCGCGGTTGCCAGTGTTCTTGCTGTTTAATAATAATGATAATCATTCTGATAAGCCCTACCTTTCGGCATCGGCACCGCGCCTCACCCTCTGGGGAGGCGGAAATTCTTGCTGTTTGTGTGGTTTGTGCCTGCCGCCCACCCTGCCGCCCCTGCTTCACAAGCTTTTGCTAAACAT
The DNA here is from genome assembly GCA_902809745.2 of Tetradesmus lagerheimii. Classification (NCBI taxonomy): domain Eukaryota; kingdom Viridiplantae; phylum Chlorophyta; class Chlorophyceae; order Sphaeropleales; family Scenedesmaceae; genus Tetradesmus; species Tetradesmus lagerheimii. The sequence continues at coordinate 177,344 of CADDIJ020000282.1, forward strand.
GACACAGGACCACAGGACGTCTCAGGAACAAAGCCTGGCAGTGCAGGCCAGCAGGACCACGGGGGCCCCTGCAGGCCAGCGGCCAGCTCCTGGCCCCTGTGGTCCTGTGGCTCGCCTGTCCAGGCATTATGTGGTGATTAATGGCACAGGCCATCCAATCACTGACCCTCGCTTTGGCTCAGGCCCGTCATCTGCCCCTGTATGCCCTGATCCTAACACACATGTGTGGCTGCAGGGTGCATGGCATAAAGTGTTCACTGAAACATATGCTGCCGCCGCAGGTAGATCTGTGGACACACCCTTGACTGCAAACCGTACGACCCGCGTTGCCGCGCTTTCTTTTAACCCCGCAAACCCTGCTGCAGCTGCTGCTCCCCCTGCCGCTGCTCGTGCTGTTGCTGCTGCAACACCTGGTGCCCTGCTGCAATTGAGGCTGAGCCGTCCAGCCGACCGAGTCCTGGGTCTAGCCGCGCCCAGACTCGCCAAACCAGGGATGAGAACAGTTGGGGTTACCAGGTAAAGCTGTTTGGCCCGCGCAGGACAGCTACCACCATCAACCAGGTGCGGGCGGCAGGCATGAGTGCAATTGCGCAGATGTCAGCAGAAAATGCACCACGTGACTTGCTCATTGGCAGAGCATTTTGGGCAGGAGGGACAGCTGTTGTGTTCACTCTGCCATCGTCTGCAGTGCGCCAGCTGACAGCCTGCATGGTAGTTATGCTGAAGCAGCAGCTTCAATGTGTGCTGCACTGGCGCGCTGTGTTCACTTTCACCGGCATGGTTATTCTCAGCGCACGTGGGGCATATGCAGGCCTCTCCCAGGTTGGCCGGCGCGAGCAGCAGTGCGCCGGCCTAGTGCTGTCTAACCGTTATGCTGCTCTTGAGCCTGATGCTGAGCTGTCCACAGATGATGAGGATGAAGAGCATGTCCCAGCGTCAGAGGAGGAGGAGGAGGAGCTTGTTCCTGCGTCAGATGACGAGGAGCAGCTGCCCAGGGGCACACAGCCAGCAGCACCTGCTGCCGGGGGTGCAGGTCAGCAGCACGGTCGCAGGCACAGCCAGCGCAGCAGTAGGGCATCCCAGCAGCGCCGCCACCGCCCCAGCAGGGCACCTGTGCAGCCGGGTGACAGTGGATTGCTCTGTGGCGTGCTTAATGTAAATAACATGCCAAGGTCTGGGTTGAAGCTGGTGGAAATTCACCACCTGCTTAAGGAACCCCGCTGTGACATCATGGGCTTCGTGGAGACCAAGGAGGCGCAGGGAAAGCAGCTGCCTGCAGATCACATCCCTGGATACACATTCATTAGTAAGCTCAGGGCTGTGCGGGCAGGGGAGCGTGCTTCTGGGGGTGTTGCAGTTGCTGTGCATGCCTCTGTTGCAAACGCGGTGAAAGTGTATGACTTTACTGACCAGCAATACGACGAAGCGCTGTGGCTTGTGATGCCAGGGCAAGGGGGTGCACGCAAGCTCTTCATTGGGGTGGTTTACATGCCTGATATGGGCAAGTCTGCATCAGTGAGGAGTGCCGCTTACTCAGTGCTGCAGGAGGACCTGGAGTACATGTCTAGCAGGGGATCTGTGTTGGTGATGGGTGACTTTAATGCACGGGTTGGACGGGCATCTGGCCCAGCAGAGCGTATTGGTATGCATGGTGAGAGCACCGTCAACGACAACGGCCGCCTGCTCCTCTCATTGCATTACATTACATTACATTACATACTCCACCCAACAAGGAGTGGGAACCCCATTAGGAGCCAACGAGAGGCTCATAGGGGGAGGGACACTCGACACTCGACACTCGAGGGACACTCGACATTGCTCAACACTGTCAACCTCTACTCACTTAATGCCCGCACAGCCCCCACCTCCCCTCACCAGCACATCACTTGTGACAGGTCGCACGGCGGCACCAGGCGAGGCTCTTTGATTCACTACATCCTTGCCTCTGCTGACATTGCCATGCCCTGCCAAGCTGCTGCCAGGCCAACAGCCACAGTTGGGCCGCATACTGTGGGTGCTACTGACCACCTGCCTGTGTCTGCCCGCATTGTCAGGCCTGTGGTACGCCGCCCTACAAAACAGGTTGTGCTGCGCCTCAACGCACAGCCCAAGGATTTCAGGCTGCAGAATGGGGAGCAGTCAGCGGAACTTGAGGCATATCAGGATGCTCTGTCGCAGCTTGGTGCAGCCTACACAGCCACGGTCACCACTTTGCAGCAGCAGGCTTCTGCAGGCTCAACTACAGCAACTAGTGCGGTGCAGCAAGCGCACGAGCAGATGCTAGCAGCACTTCGTCATGCTGTCAACGCCAGTTTTGGCTACAAGAGGGTTTGGGTTGGCAAGTCCTTCCCATGGTGGACTCAGGGGCTCACAGATGCTGTGGAGGACAGGAAGCAGGCTTACCTGCGCTACAAGAACTCAGGGCTTGTAGCAGATTGGGCTACTTACAAACAGCAGCAGAAGGCTACGACACAGCTGGTCAAAGCAGCAGAGAAGCAGTACAAAGAGCAGTGCCAGCATGCCATTACTTCTGCATGCACAAATCGCATGAATGATGACAGCCTGCTTGGAGAGAAAGACATGTGGCAGCTTGTGCGTCGTCTGTGCCCTAAGCATGTCAGCGAGGCAGTTTACAGCGTCATGCAGCATCCATCTGGGCATGTGGCATCTACCCCAGCTGAGAAAGCTGATGCTTTCAAGTGTCATTATGAGCGCGTTAGCAGCCATGCAGCATTTGCTTCCTCCAACCCCCAGTTTGACGCTGCACACATGTCTTGTGTTGCAGCCAATGTGCAACAGTATTTGCAAGACTCTGCTAGCTCCCCTGCCACCCCGCTGGACCTGCCCATCACTGCCGCCGAAGTTTCCGACTGCCTGCAGAGGCTGCGCACTGGCAAGGCCGGCAACCCGGCTGAGGAGGGCATTGTCAATGAGCTACTCAAGTATGGAGGCAGCACAGCCGCAGATATGCTACTGCAGTACTGCAATATGATGTGGCAGCTTGAGCAGGTGCACCAGGTGCCAGGTACAGTTGTGAACATGCCCAAGAAGGGTGACCTGACAGACCCCACCAACTACCGTGGTATCACCCTGCTTAGCGTGCTTTACAAATTTTACACCAGCGTTCTCAACCAGCGCCTCATCAAGTTTGCAGAAGGCAAGTCAGTGGCGGAGGGCACGACACAGCAATGGCAGCAGCAGCAGCAGCAGCAACAGCAGGCGCAACAGCAGCAGCAGCAGCAGCAGGCACGTCAGCAGCAACAGCAGCAGCAGCAGCGTGTAACTGCTGCTACAGCAGCAGGAACGCCGCTGCTGCACGAGAGCCAGAACGGCTTTCGTCCCAAGCGCAGCTGTGCTGACCACCAGGGTGTGCTCAGTGAGGTGTTGGGTGGGAGGAAAGCTGAGGGGAAGGATTCTTATGTGCTGTTTGTTGACACCTATAAGGCTTTCCCAACAGAGTGGCTTGATGGGCTCTTTCAAAAGCTGTGGGACAAGGGTGTGCGTGGAAAGATGTTCCGTGTACTCTACAACTTGTATCAGGGTGCACGCCGTGTGGTGTCTCACGAAGGTCATGTCACTGAGAGCTTCACATGTGACCTTGGTTTGCATAAGGGCGATGTTATTTCCCCCACACTGTACCTGTACTTCATTGATGATCTGCTGCATGAGGTGCATGCAAAGCACCCTGGAATCACCCTTATGGGCCCTTGTGACGAACCTGCTGATCAGGTTGTGGCAGCCATGCAGGCTGATGACTTTGTTGCTGTGTGCGGATCTCTGGCTGAGGTTCAGGCTGTGGCTGCAACAGTTTATGAATACAGTTGTAAGTGGCGGTTCAAGCTGAATAGCTTGAAGTCTGCTGTCATGCATGTCTCACCAGCTAGACAGCCCAGCCAGTTGGCTGATTCTGGCATCGTTTGGAATGGTGGGCCTGTGCCTGTTGTATCAGAGTACTGCTACCTTGGCCTGTGGTTCAACAATGCCTGCAACTGGAATACGCACTTTGAGAAGATGTTGGCAAAAGTGCATCGTGTGAAGGGTGGGCTTATGCCAGTTTGGAAGAGCTGGCTCATCAGCGTGGAAGTGAAGCGTATCATTCTGCTTACATGCGTTCGCCCGATTGTTGAATATGGCAGTGAGGTCTGGTTTCCGTCAACTGCAAGGCAACTGCAACAGATTGACAAAGTGCAGACTGACGTCATCAAGTGCTCAATGCGTTGTGGCAAGGAGCGCCCTTGCACTTCACTTGTTCTGGCTGAATGGGGTGTGAAGCCATTGCACATGTGGCTTCATCAGAAGGCGATGGAGTATTACTTTAGGGTTCAGCGTATGCAGAACTGTCGGTTGCCACATCAGGTGTTTTCAGCTGAGTGGAAGCGCCCTAGTGGTGCTGTTGCGGTGACACCTTGGCATAAGTATGTGCAGAGTTTGCTTTGCAAGTATGGTGTGGATGTTGAGGCGGCAGCTGATCGAGCTAATGCGTGCAAGAATCACATCAACCGTCAGGTCAGGAAGCTGCATGCAGACAGAATTGTTTGTGAATCACTGCAGCACTCTACTTTGAACCGTTACATCACGCATGTGCACCCTACACATGCTGATGCCATGCGTTTTAAAAGGGCTAGGCGCTTTTTGTGTTCTGGTGCGCCAACGCGTGGTATTGAGTTGCTGATGCGTGTTCGAATGGGCTGTCTTTGTGTGCATGAGCGTACCAGTCGTTATGGTGGCAGCAGAGCTGATTCTAACACAACATGTCCTGCTTGTGGTCAGGGTGTTGAGTCTTTGTCACATCTGATGTTTGATTGTCCCGCTACTTCTGCTCAGAGGGATACTATGCTTGATGAAATTCGGTCTGTTTTGCGTGATGTTGCTGGCGGCGCTGAAAAATTGCGCAATGTGTTGTCGTTGACTGATGCATCCACCAAGTTGTTGCGTTTTGTTTCTGATGATATTTGGGGTAGTAGGGGGGGGTGTGCCGAGTGATATCTAGGAGCATTGCTGAGTATCTTGTCCAAGCTTGGGATGTGCGTAATATTTGCAAACACAATGGAGCAGTGCTCCCTCTTTCTTCCGCTCCTGAGGGGCGCGGGGCCGATGGCGTTGATGCTATGGCTTAATGGGTAACATGATGATGATGATACACCATCTCCAACCCTTCATCCACACTATCTGCCTCTTCCGGTGACACCACCAGATCTACTGTTGGGACATGTTGCAGGCTGCTAAGCAGCCCGCACACCTCTACAGCTGTCATACGCAGCTGCACCACATACAACGTCAGCTGCTGCATGTTACGTAGCAGCGCCAGCGATGCTAGCCCAATAGCACTGATGCTGATTCCATCAGGGTCCCGCGGACACACCACTAGGTGTAGCTGCTGCAGCTGGCTCACAGCTGCTAATGCAGAGACTTCTGCATCATCATTTACTGCCGGGTACAGCGGCCGCAGCTGCGGCAGCGATGCCAAGCTTGCATGATCATCGGCAAAGTAACAATGTTACAACCAAAGTCCACACGGCAGGCTGCTATGGCCGCTGCGCCAAGCAGCGGCTGCTTGCCAAAACATGACACTGTCCCCGCATGATCGCACCACTTCATACCAGCATCCTCCTGTGGCCGGGCCACAGGATACCCAAGCACTGCAGTGAAAACTTTGAAGCACTCTAGCTGCAAAAGCATGCAGAGACACCCTACCCCTGCATGCAAGCAGTAAAGGCTGCGCACGCATGCAAGGCTGCTCATGCAAGCCTTGCATCAACAGCTACTGCAGCCTTGAAGGCTGCAGTAGCTTTTGAGTGAATACTGAATCAATTGGCACTTGCCCATTCCCTGGCAATGAACCATTGAAAATGCTTTGGCCTCATAATCATCATCATCATCATGTTACCCATTAAGCCATAGCATCAACGCCATCGGCCCCGCGCCCCTCAGGAGCGGAAGAAAGAGGGAGCACTGCTCCATTGTGTTTGCAAATATTACGCACATCCCAAGCTTGGACAAGATACTCAGCAATGCTCCTAGATATCACTCGGCACACCCCCCTACTGCCCCAAATATCATCAGAAACAAAACGCAACAACTTGGTGGATGCATCAGTCAACGACAACACATTGCGCAATTTTTCAGCGCCGCCAGCAACATCACGCAAAACAGACCGAATTTCATCAAGCGTAGTATCCCTCTGAGCAGAAGTAGCGGGACAATCAAACATCAGATGTGACAAAGACTCAACACCCTGACCACAAGCAGGACATGCTGTGTTAGAATCAGCTCTGCTGCCACCATAACGACTGGTACGCTCATGCACGCAAAGACAGCCCATTTGAACACGCATCAGCAACTCAATACCACGCGTTGGCGCACCAGAACACAAAAAGGGCCTAGCCCTTTTAAAACACATGGCATCAGCATGTGTAGGGTGCACATGCGTGATGTAACGGCTCAAAGTAGAGTGCTGCGGTGATTCACAAACAATTCTGTCTGCATGCAGCTTCCTGACCTGAAGGTTGATGTGATTCTTGCACGCATTAGCTCGATCAGCCGCCGCCTCAACATCCACACCATACTTGCAAAGCAAACTCTGCACATACTTATGCCAAGGTGTCACCGCAACAGCACCACTAGGGCGCTTCCACTCAGCTGAAAACACCTGATGTGGCAGCCGACAGTTCTGCATACGCTGAACCCTAAAGTAATACTCCATCGCCCTCTGATGAAGCCACATGTGCAATGGCTTCACACCCCATTCAGCCAGAACAAGTGAAGTGCAAGGGCGCTCCTTGCCTCAACGCATTGAGCACTTGATGATGTCAGTCTGCACTTTGTCAATCTGTTGCAGTTGCCTTGCAGTTGACGGAAACCAGACCTCGCTGCCATATTCAACAATCGGGCGAACGCATGTAAGCAGAATGATACGCTTTACTTCCACGCTGATGAGCCAGCTCTTCCAGACTGGCATGAGCCCACCCTTCACACGATGCACTTTTGCCAACATCTTCTCAAAGTGCGTATTCCAGTTGCAGGCATTGTTGAACCACAGGCCAAGGTAGCAGTACTCTGATACAACAGGCACAGGCACACCGTTCCAAACGATGCCAGAATCAGCCAACTGGCTGGGCTGTCCAGCTGGTGAGACATGCATGACAGCAGACTTCAAGCTATTCAGCTTGAACCGCCACTTACAACTGTATTCATAAACTGTTGCAGCCACAGCCTGAACCTCAGCCCGAGATCCGCACACAGCAACAAAGTCATCAGCCTGCATGGCTGCCACAACCTGACCAGCAGGTTCGTCACAAGGGCCCATAAGGGTGATTCCAGGGTGCTTTGCATGCACCTCATGCAGCAGATCATCAATGGAGTACAGGTACAGTGTGGGGGAAATAACATCGCCCTCATGCAAACCAAGGTCACATGTGAAGCTCTCAGTGACATGACCTTCGTGAGACACCACACGGCGTGCACCCTGATACAAGTTGTAGAGTACACGGAACATCTTTCCACGCACACCCTTGTCCACAGCTTTTGAAAGAGCCCATCAAGCCACACTGTTGGGAAAGCCTTATAGGTGTCAACAAACAGCACATAAGAATCCTTCCCCTCAGCTTTCCTCCCACCCAACACCTCACTGAGCACACTCTGGTGGTCAGCACAGCTGCGCTTGGGACGAAAGCCGTTCTGGCTCTCGTGCAGCAACGGCGTTCCTGCTGCTGTAGCAGCGGTTACACGCTGCTGCTGCTGCTGCTGCTGTTGCTGCTGACGTGCCTGCTGCTGCTGCTGCTGCTGCTGTTGCTGCTGCTGTTGCTGCTGCTGCTGTTGCGCCTGCTGTTGCTGCTGCTGCCGTTGCTGTGTCGTGCCCTCCGCCACTGACTTGCCTTCTGCAAACTTGATGAGGCGCTGGTTGAGAACGGTGGTGTAAAATTTGTAAAGCACGCTAAGCAGGGTGATACCACGGTAGTTGGTGGGGTCTGTCAGGTCACCCTTCTTGGGCATGTTCACAACCGTACCTGGCACCTGGTGCACCTGCTCAAGCTGCCACATCAGATTGCAGTACTGCAGTAACATATCTGCGGCCGTGCTGCCTCCATACTTGAGTAGCTCATTGACAATGCCCTCCTCAGCCGGGTTGCCGGCCTTGCCAGTGCGCAGCCTCTGCAGGCAGTCGGAAACTTCGGCGGCAGTGATGGGCAGGTCCAGCGGGGTGGCAGGGGAGTTAGCAGAGTCTTGCAAATACTGTTGCACATTGGCTGCAACACAAGACATGTGTGCAGCGTCAAACTGGGGGTTGGAGGAAGCAAATGCTGCATGGCTGCCAACGCGCTCATAATGACACTTGAAAGCATCAGCTTTCTCAGCTGGGGTAGATGCCACATGCCCAGATGGATGCTGCATGACGCTGTAAACTGCCTCGCTGACATGCTTGGGGCACAGACGACGCACAAGCTGCCACATGTCTTTCTCTCCAAGCAGGCTGTCATCATTCATGCGATTTGTGTATGCAGAAGTAATGGCATGCTGGCACTGCTCTTTGTACTGCTTCTCTGCTGCTTTGACCAGCTGTGTAGTAGCCTTCTGCTGCTGTTTGTAAGTAGCCCAATCTGCTACAAGCCCTGAGTTCTTGTAGCGCAGGTAAGCCTGCTTCCTGTCCTCCACAGCATCTGTGAGCTCCTGAGTCCACCATGGGAAGGACTTGCCAACCCAAACCCTCTTGTAGCCAAAACTGGCGTTGACAGCATGACGAAGTGCTGCTAGCATCTGCTCGTGCGCTTGCTGCACTGCACTAGTTGCTGTAGTTGAGCCTGCAGAAGCCTGCTGCTGCAAAGTGGTGACCGTGGCTGTGTAGGCTGCACCAAGCTGCGACAGAGCATCCTGATATGCCTCAAGTTCCGCTGACTGCTCCCCATTCTGCAGCCTGAAATCCTTGGGCTGTGCGTTGAGGCGCAGCACAACCTGTTTTGCAGGGCGGCGTACCACAGGCCTGACAATGCGGGCAGACACAGGCAGGTGGTCAGTAGCACCCACAGTATGCGGCCCAACTGTGGCTGTTGGCCTGGCAGCAGCTTGGCAGGGCATGGCAATGTCAGCAGAGGCAAGGATGTAGTCAATCAAAGAGCCTCGCCTGGTGCCGCCGTGCGACCTGTCACAAGTGATGTGCTGGTGAGGGGAGGTGGGGGCTGTGCGGGCATTAAGTGAGTAGAGGTTGACAGTGTTGAGCAATGAGAGGAGCAGGCGGCCGTTGTCATTGACGGTGCTCTCACCATGCATACCAATACGCTCTGCTGGGCCAGATGCCCGTCCAACCCGTGCATTAAAGTCACCCATCACCAACACAGATCCCCTGCTAGACAGGTACTCCAGGTCCTCCTGCAGCGCTGAGTAAGCAGCACTCCTCACTGATGCAGACTTGCCCATATCAGGCATGTAAACCACCCCAATGAAGAGCTTGCGTGCACCCCCTTGCCCTGGCATCACAAGCCACAGCGCTTCGTCGTATTGCTGGTCAGTAAAGTCATACACTTTCACCGCGTTTGCAACAGAGGCATGCACAGCAACTGCAACACCCCCAGAAGCACGCTCCCCTGCCCGCACAACCCTGGGCTTACTAATGTATGTGTATCCAGGGATGTGATCTGCAGGCAGCTGCTTTCCCTGCGCCTCCTTGGTCTCCACGAAGCCCATGATGTCACAGCGGGGTTCCTTAAGCAGGTGGTGAATTTCAACCAACTTCAACCCAGACTTTGGCATGTTATTTACATTAAGCACGCCACAGAGCAATCCACTGTCACCCGGCTGCACAGGTGCCCTGCTGGGGCGGTGGCGGCGCTGCTTGGATGCCCTGCTGCTGCGCTGGCTGTGCCTGCGACCGTGCTGCTGGGATAAGTGTAAGAAACATTCGATATATTGCACACTCCGTCCCACCAGCCGACGGGGACTCGGCGGATTTGCTGCTGTGCACACCACATGCCACTGAGAGAGCATGTCAACAGCAACTCAAGTCTGGCAACACTGTCAGCAGCAGACCTACTGATGTAAAAGTAATAGCAGCACCAAGCAGCAAGGCATGCAGTGACACCCTTCCCCTGCATGCAAGGCTGCTCACTCACGCAAGGCTGCGCACGCAAGCAAGGCTGGCCTGACCCACTGTAATGCGCCGCTGACTGTCAATGCTGAACAAGTAGATCATAGCTGTCCAGATCCAGGAGCTTCCGGGGCACCAACCCTTCTGCGTCCAGGGAGCATCAAGTAGAGGGCTGCGCATGCACGCACTTCAATATCTTGAATAATTACCTGAAGCAGAAGTAGAAAAGGCAGCGGCAGGGGGTTTGTCATGGGCTGGTGCCCCAGAGAACCTGGTCCTGCCGCCCCTCTTGAAGGCCTGAGCGTTGTCCTGGCATCTTAAAACCCAGCGTCGGTAAACCATCCTGTGGCAAATGTTCACTGTATCTTGACATCTACAAACAAAACAAGCATAGCAGCAAAAACAACTACAAGCAGCAGCAGGCGTAAAGGAGCAACAGCAGCATGCATGCACTGCTGACCATCATTGCCTGCTCAAGCAACAGCTGTTACTAGCATGAAAGCAAGCAGTACCCCCTGTGATTGTTTACCAGAGCACCGGTGCCAATAGGTGATGGCTCACGCACACACAGCATCATGCAGTACAGTAGGGCGAGGACACCAGCTGACGACAGCAGGTTGACTCCAGTGCTGATATTTATCGTGGGGTGGTTTCGGTTTGGTTACAAAGGATAAAACGTATAGATTGACTTTTATATAGTACATGTACACATCGCATTGCAGCGGACACCGTTGTGTTCCCCGCTGGGGCGGTGTGCTGCCTGGGTCGCTGGCAATCACTTGCTTGTATACAACTGATGTGCCGCCTGCATGGACAAACGAACATCAAGCACACGAAAGTCCAGCTGCGAATTACTGTTACAAGTGGTGCTGTCAATGCACGCGCATCTGACTGCTGACGGACTTGCAGCAGCCAGCAGCCAACAGGCACAGGCCAACTTCAAGTTGGCAGCTGCAGTCATCATGGCACATTCATCAACACAAATTTGTGTGCAGTGCAAACCAACTTTTGTGCGCGCCACTCTAGGTTGACGTGCATCAAGATGACAAGGGAAACTTATTAATCCTACCAAGATCCCAAATACAATTGAGTGTACACAACTTGCTTCCAGCTCTCTGGTGCACTGTTTGTTTAGCTGTTGCGACCCGAGCTGCTGCTGATACAAAAGCCGCTGTAGGGGTACACTTTGCTCGCAACAGCACTAGCTGACACACAAGCAGCAGCAGTGCGATCGACTGACGCTGGCACACCTGAAAAGACCCCCCATCAATAGTACAGAAGCATATTACATACAACCCAAATACACTGGCAAGAATTGCTCTGTGGCCAAAGCTGGCCAAGCAAATCAGACCCCTGGGAAGCATGTTCCCTGCTAGTACACAACCGTTAGAACCAATCACACTGCACAGAATGTGCAGTACTGCAGCATGCCCACGGGCGCAGCCACCGCGCCTAAGTATCCTCAAGAGTACATACACAGATACTTTCCTGAGCTGCTGCAGCAAAAAAAGCCACACAGTGCGCTGCTGCAGCACACCTTCACACAGCAGCTGCACAGCGCACTGGCCCCCGCAAGCATGTACCGGGCGTCCAACTTGGTGACTGCTCAGCAGGAGAAGCTCACCTCCAGTGCTGGTTCAGCAACTGCCGCAGCCGCAGCCGCAGCTGGACCCACTTATCAGCAGCTGCATGCACCTGCTGCAGCTGTGAAGTGTATACATCAATTGCGCGCTGCTGCTGCAGCAGCAGCAGTTGACGACTCACATCTGCTTCTACGCTTGCTGCTGCTGATAAGCCACCGCCCTTCTATCACCTGCAGCAGTGGCTTCAGCTCTGCACCAACTGCTGCTTGGTGCTCTGCAGAGTGAGAGCATTGCCCTGCACCTTCATCGTTGCGCATGCTGCTGCTGCAGCAGCAACACCACCTAATAAGCATCGCACCAGCTGCCAGCTTGAATCCTGCAGCATCAGCTGCAGCGTCTGTGGTTTGCTGCAGTGTCTGTGGTTTGCTTTTAGGCTGCATTCCGTGCATACAGCAGCGGTGGCAACAGCAGCTCCTAGCTCTACTCCTGTACCTCCTGCTGCTGCTGGACATGCTGCAGCGTCTGTGGTTTGCTGTTTGGCTGCATTCCGTGCATGCAGCAGCGGTGGCAACAGCAGCTCCTAGCTCTACTCCTGTACCTCCTGCTGCTGCTGGACATGCTGCAGCGCCTGTGGTTTGCTGTTTGGCTGCATTCCGTGCATGCAGCAGCGGTGGCAACAGCAGCTCCTAGCTCTACTCCTGTACCTCCTGCTGCTGCTAGACATGCTACAGCATCTGTGGTTTGCTGTTTGGCTACATTCCTTACAACAAGCAGAGGGCTGCAACAGCAGCTGCTGCCTCTACTCTTGCACCTGCTCCTGCAGCTGGACATGCTGCAGCGTGTGAGAATTTTTAACCCTCTGCATTCCGTGCAACAAGCAACAGTGGCAAATGCAACTGCTCAATCTACCCCTGCACCTCCTGCTGCTGAATGCCCTGCTGCTTCTGCGGGTTACTCATAATCTGCATCTTGTGCATGCTACGGTACATCCTCGCCATCTCCGAAACACTTGGCGCTGCGCTCTGATCGCTGCTGCTGCTACTGCCAGTGAAGTCATAGTCTGCAGGGTTCTTGTTCGTCCACTGCACTGTCTTTTTGCCATCTGTTGAACTGCAGGTGCCTGCTTGGGTGTCACAGACAGGGGCATCTCCAGGGCAGCAGTGCTGATTGTCATCGCAGCCCACGCCACCACGCAGAGGGCAGCAGTCGTGCCTGCGTAGAAGCAAACACAGCAGCAGCGGCTAGTTTTGTCAGTTGTCAGCGCAGCCCACGCCACCGCGCAGAAGGTCACGCCTGCAGGAAACAGATACAAAACGTAGCAGAAACAGCCAAATTCGTCAGTTGCTTGTCTCAGCAGGTGTCACAGACAGGGGCGTCTGCAGGGCAGCAGTGCTGGTTGTCATCGCAGCCCACACCACCGCGCAGAGGGCAGCAGTCGTGCCTGCGCAGCACATACAAATGTGGCAGCAATAGCCAGCTTGGGTGAGCTGTTGTCTCAGCAGTACCGCAGTTTGACATTCAACATGTGCTGGGCAGCAGTGCTGGTTATCATCGCAGCCCACGCCACCGCGCAGAGGGCAGCAGTCGTGCCTGCGCAGGAAACAGATACATAACGTAGCAGAAACAGCCAATTTCGTCAGTTGCTTGTCTCAGCAGTACAGCAGTGCAGATCTATCTTAGCGAGGTGCAACATACAACATGTGCTGGGCAGCAGCATGTGATCGTCACAGCCGACACCACCGCGCAGAGGGCAGCAGTCGTGCCTGCATGTGCAAATAAAACGTGGGCACTTCTTTCAATTGTCATCCCAGCAGTTCAGCAGTGCAACGAATAACATGTGCGAGGCAGCAGTGCTGGTTGTTGTCACAGCCAGCAGCACCGCGCAGAGGGCAGCACTTCTGTGCCTGCATGTGCAGTTGGATACACCCCAGGCAAGGGAGTTGCCGCACTCACTGTGCAGTGCTACATGCAGCACAGCTCAGCATTTGACCTTGTTGTGCAGGTCACAACAAGTCATGTAAAAAGATCAACCACCAGCCCTTGAAACATCATTCAACAGCAGTACACACCTAAATGCAGAACAGGATGCAGAACAAGGGGCAGTTGCAACCACAGCACAAACAGACGCAACAGCATCCGAGAGCAATCAATGCGCACCTGATGCAGAGCAGGGTGAAGAGGAAGAAGCAGGGCCAGTTGCAGCTGCAGGTGGAGCCAGAGGGGACTCCACGCAGGCAATTGCTGAACAACGCTACGATTCACACAGCAGACAATGCACTACCACAGTACAAAGAGACGATCCAGCAACGCAAAGCAGAGCATACCTGATGCAGAACAGGTTGAAGAAGAACCGCCAGTTGCAGCTGCAGGTTGAGCCAGAGGGGCACTCGGCCCAGCCATGGTAACTGGTGCTCAGCGCGCCAAACACCAAAAAGCACAACAGCCGACACTCTGACATGTGCAGCACTTAAACAGCTTGAAATACCAATGCGCACCTGATGCACAACAGGTTGAAGGAGAACGGCCAGTTGCAGCGGCAGGTTGACCCAGAGGGGTACTCTGCCCAGCCAAACTGCCACACAACAATACACTATACACAGCTGTCTACGCAGAACACGGCACAGAAACACAGCACAGAATTGAGACAGCATCCGAGAGAAGTCAATGCGCACCTGATGCAGAACAGGTTGAAGAAGAACGGCCAGTTGCAGCTGCAAGTGGAGCCAGAGGGGCACTCTGCCCAGCCAAAGGGATCACACATGGACGGCACCGCGGGGTTGGGGGTGCTCTTGACGGGGTATGAGGCAGTGGAGGCGATTCCACACAGCCCCTCTTTGCTTGTGCCATACTTCAGGCGGAAGTAACCCTGCGTGTACCAAACATTGTGATATAGAGGTGTCAAGAGGATTGAGGCCACAAGATGTGAGATGAGAATCTCAACTGGCTGCGAAAACTTAAAGTTATAGCACATGCTGATAAGGCGACATCGCAGCATGCATACGAACAGCAACTGCTCACGTCAGGACAGCAGCTACCTGGCAGCAGCAGAAAGCGTCGCATGGCACGTGTAGCAAGCATAGTACACGGATTCATCGGCACATCACATGCCTGTGCTTGCACGCACCAGGATACTGCACAGCAGTTTCAGTGTCCACATAAACCAGAGTATATGTAACAGCATCTCACCTTCTCACCCCAGCTGCCACCCCAGCCTGCAGCAGCAGCAGCAGCAGCGACGTGGCAGCAACAGGACAACAGCAGTCAGCAGTTCGTGTGCAGCAACGACGTTGTCCAGAGTTGCTGCTGCTGTGTTGCAATGCATTGCTAAGCCCTCAAGCCAAGCGGAGGCTACCCATATACAATCCAGCAATAAGAGTATGCGTTTCACGCACGGAAGTCAACGACAAGCACAAGGTGCATCACATGCAGCCATTGATATACCTCTAAAGTGCTGCTGCATTCCACAAACCACTCACTGTTCTTGATGAGGTAGTAGGGGTGGCCAGTTGCCTCATCTGTGCCATAACCCACTGCCAGCACACCATGGTTGAGCTCGCTGCAGCAGGTGTCGATGACACCACCACTGCAGGGAGCAACAAGGTGCAGCAGCAACAACAGCAAACATGTGACAGGTCAGCTGATGAAGAAACCAAGATGTGACGACCCTGAGGGGCACATGCTGCTGCAGCTACAGCAAGCAAAGATGCAGCTCTTCAGCAGCGGATCCGCCACGGGCTAGAATCCTGTGTTGTCGAGTATGGAGCATAACCAACAACTTGCCGACATGTGTCATACTGCTTTGACTGCTTACAAAACCTCTTGCTCCTCATTCTCACCGCATCAACAGCAACCGGTA
The DNA here is from genome assembly GCA_902809745.2 of Tetradesmus lagerheimii. NCBI lineage: Eukaryota > Viridiplantae > Chlorophyta > Chlorophyceae > Sphaeropleales > Scenedesmaceae > Tetradesmus > Tetradesmus lagerheimii. The sequence continues at coordinate 192,861 of CADDIJ020000282.1, forward strand.
TCATGCTTCCAGCAACATGTAAAGCTGCATTGTTTTCGTGCATGCAAGTACGGCCATGTGGTGTGATGTGATGCTTGCAGCAACCCCCCCAGCACCTGTAAAATTGCATTGCTGGGCTTGCACAGATGCCCACTGCCACTGGCTGCTGTCTGGTGCCACGGGCAAGGTGCATGTGCTGTCAAGTATGGCGCACCACCAATACTTGCCAAACTGTGTCGCGCTGCTTTGACTGCTCACAAAACTGCTTCCTCTTGCTTGCGCACTGCATCAAGAGCAAAACTGGCAAAACATGCTTGCAGCAACACCCCCCCCCCCCGCACCTGTAAAACTGCATGGCTGGGCTTGCACAGACGGCCACTGGCTGCTGGCTGATGCCACCAGCTACCAATCTGTCGCACAGCACAGCTGCTGACAGAGCAGCTGCACCGCGTATTGTCTATCAGCATGACACATCTGCTGCTGCTGCTGCTGCTGCTAGCTGGTGATCCAAGAATGTTGAACCCCTTTACCTGTGAAACTGTAAGTTGCACCTGTTGGGTCTGCCACATGTGCTTCAAGTCTGTTGGTTCCCTGGCAAGTGCTGCTCAAAAACCCGGTCCTCTGTTCCCGTAGTGTGCCCCATACCGGCACCTATGTGCCCCATACCCGCACCTGTAGAATTGCATGGCTGGGCTTGCACAAATGCCGACTGCCACTGGCTGCTGGCTGATGGCCTGCTTCAGCGCATACTCGTCATTCTTGGGCACATCCTCGTAGCCATCGATGGTCACAACGTGCCTGCAGTTCAAGCGGAAAATAACACACAGTAACACAGACAGTTCGAAAAGGTGCTGCTATGCATTTGGGCACATCCCAGTATCCACCAAGCGTCCTTCGTCAAGACGTGCTATGATGACGCATTCTTGGGCACATCCTCGTATCCATCGATAGTCACAACGTGCCTGCAGGGTGAAGGATATAAACACAGACATTTAGTAAAAGGTGCTAAAAATGTTTGCCACATCTCTGTATACACCTACCGTAGAGACATGCCAGTGAACCATTGGCAGCAAAAACCTAGACAAAACCTCACTTGTCGGACAGCTTGCGCCTGTTGCACCAGGTGCCGAAGCCCCAGCCGCTGTAGTAGCCCCAATCCTCCTCAGTGTCACCAAGCATACCGAAGCAAAAGCACAGAATAACACGGACCCGCCTATCCTCTAGCTTGCGTCTGTAGCAACATGTGTTAGACCCCACAACCGCAGCTGCAAAAAGCACAAAAGCCTGGAATGCTGTGACTGAATCCTCACCTGTCGGACAGCTTGCGCCTGTTGCACCAGGTGCCAAAGCCCCAGCCGCTGTAGTAGCCCCAATCCTCTTCAGTGTCAATGCCGCCGTTTTCCTTGATGTAATTAAAAGCCCAGTCCATGAGACCACCGCAAAAATAACAATAATGCAACAGAGCAAACAGAGCACCAAGGACACCACAAGCAACAAAACCCAGCGCAAAACCGCACCTGTCGGACAGCTTGCGCTTGTTGCACCAGGTGCCAAAGCCCCAGCCGCTGTAGTAGCCCCAATCCTCCTCAGTGTCAATGCCCTTATCTTTCCTGACATTATCAAAGGCCCAGTCCTTGAGACCACCACCAATACAGCAACAGAGAGAGCAAACAGAGCACCGAGAACATCGCAAGCAACAAAACCCTACGCAAAACCTCACCTGTCAGACAGCTTGCGCCTGTTGCACCAGGTGCCAAAGCCCCAGCCGCTGTAGTAGCCCCAATCCTCTTCAGTGTCGATGCAGCCGTTTTTCTTGATGTAATTAAAAGCCCAGTCCATGAGACCACCGCAAAAATAACAATAATGCAACAGAGCAAACAGAGCACCAAGGACACCACAAGCAACAAAACCCAGCGCAAAACCGCACCTGTTGGACAGCTTGCGCTTGTTGCACCAGGTGCCAAAGCCCCAGCCGCTGTAGTAGCCCCAATCCTCCTCAGTGTCAATGCCCTTATCTTTCCTGACATTATCAAAGGCCCAGTCCTTGAGACCACCACCAATACAGCAACAGAGAGAGCAAACAGAGCACCGAGAACATCGCAAGCAACAAAACCCTACGCAAAACCTCACCTGTCAGACAGCTTGCGCTTGTTGCACCAGGTGCCAAAGCCCCAGCCGCTGTAGTAGCCCCAATCCTCTTCAGTGTCGATGCAGCCGTTTTTCTTGATGTAATTAAAAGCCCAGTCCATGAGACCACCGCAAAAATAACAATCCATGAGACCACCGCAAAAATAACAATAATGCAACAGAGCAAACAGAGCACCAAGGACACCACAAGCAACAAAACCCAGCGCAAAACCGCACCTGTCGGACAGCTTGCGCTTGTTGCACCAGGTGCCAAAGCCCCAGCCGCTGTAGTAGCCCCAATCCTCCTCAGTGTCAATGCCCTTATCTTTCCTGACATTATCAAAGGCCCAGTCCTTGAGACCACCACCAATACAGCAACAGAGAGAGCAAACAGAGCACCGAGAACATCGCAAGCAACAAAACCCTACGCAAAACCTCACCTGTCAGACAGCTTGCGCTTGTTGCACCAGGTGCCAAAGCCCCAGCCGCTGTAGTAGCCCCAATCCTCTTCAGTGTCGATGCAGCCGTTTTTCTTGATGTAATTAAAAGCCCAGTCCATGAGACCACCGCAAAAATAACAATAATGCAACAGAGCAAACAGAGCACCAAGGACACCACAAGCAACAAAACCCAGCGCAAAACCGCACCTGTTGGACAGCTTGCGCTTGTTGCACCAGGTGCCAAAGCCCCAGCCGCTGTAGTAGCCCCAATCCTCCTCAGTGTCAATGCCCTTATCTTTCCTGACATTATCAAAGGCCCAGTCCTTGAGACCACCACCAATACAGCAACAGAGAGAGCAAACAGAGCACCGAGAACATCGCAAGCAACAAAACCCTACGCAAAACCTCACCTGTCAGACAGCTTGCGCTTGTTGCACCAGGTGCCAAAGCCCCAGCCGCTGTAGTAGCCCCAATCCTCTTCAGTGTCGATGCCGCCGTTTTTCTTGATGTAATCAAACGCCCAGTCCATGAGGCCACCCCCGCAGCCCGCGTTGCCTGTTACGGTGTCACAATCGACCAGCTGCTGCTCACTGAGTGACACTAGATCGCCTGTCTTGATCTTGTTGATGCCCTCTACAGCACCAGTCGCAGAGAACGCCTGCAGGAGAACAAGCAAAATAACAGAAAAATAACAGGATAATGACGTCGGAGAGGTATGAGGAAGCTTGCTGGGTCGTAGCTGCTGCTGCGGTGGTCACAAACGCTGCTGCTCCTGACAGAAGAAGCCGACTGCTGCATGCAACGGCGACTAGAGCAGCAGCTGCTGGCTGTGTGCTGGCAGACAGACGAACCGCTGGCAGACAGACGAACAGACCCACAGCAGCTGCAGGCTGCAACGTCCGTGACATGCGGCTTCAATGCCACCGCTCTACAAACTACCTACCAAAACGCAAATCAAGTTGGTGACGCTACAACATTCTACTCCCCTGCATTCACGAAGCAAGAATTATGTGATCACACACAACCTCAAGCAGCTGGCACTCACCCAGCAGCTGCCGCAGGCTCCCTGCGGCAGATAAAGCAGGAGTAGAACAGTAGCAGCAGCAGCAGCGGCGGAACACAGTAACGTAAGGTACAGGTACCTAGTAGGTGTACATGTGAAGACTGCCTATGGGCCTGGTTCTTGAATGCAACGAGTGTGCCCCTGTTACGCAACAAACACAGCACCCCGGCAGCTGCAAGAGCATGCAGAGCAAAGCCATGTGCAAACACACAACACACAGCAAGCATGCCTACAAACCTGATTCTTGACGCCAGTGACCGCTCCCTTGTCCCTCCAGTCAACTGCTGCTGGGGGGTTGGCATTAGCGTGCCTGAACGGCGTAGGGCCGCGGTTCAAGCGGCTGCAAAAACACACACCGAACATCAGCTGCGTCAGGCTGCAGATATCATAGAGTTTAACATGGTCAGGCACATGGGATAGTAGAACAAGCAATACATATGCAGTGAAACCTGCTGTATACTTGAGGGGGCAGCAACACGTGCACCACAGCCAGTACTCCCACCATTGCCAAAGCAAGCGTAGCATGCCGCATGTCCATCTGCAGTCAGATATGCATTGCATGTGCTTGATAAGTACTGCAGCTGCCGCGCGCACATTCACGCCCTGCAGCCTAGACCAATCATGAATGTGCTTTTGTGTTCGTGGTTTGGCCGTATCTGGCCCCTGCTCGTCAGCCTGCTGGCCGACTGGGCTGAGTACCCACCACTGGTGGTTTGAGAGTGGACCCCCTCTTATGGGTGCCCCCTCTTGCTAGAAACACGTGTGAAATACTAATATTGATTTGATTAGCCTACCTTGTGGCCTGCTGTGTTGCATCAAAGCCGAGGCGTGTGCGTGCAAAGTCCTCCCAGCTCATGTCAGCATATTCATTGAGCTCCAGCTGCACACAAAAGATGCATAACACGACCAGTGGATGAACACACTGAGAGCAAAATTGGTGACAGGAGGTTACATATGCTGGCTTGTTGGCTGGCACTCAGACGGCATGCATGCTGCAGTGCAGTTGAGCATGTGACCCGGTACATTAGCATTGCTGGTCAGCACACAGTACAGCAGCAAGCCTGCTCAACTAATCCACTGTTATGCTCGTTGCATATGCCACGGCTGCCTCTGTTGCTGTTGGTGCCATACCCAGGCTACTGCTCATCTACATGCACTGCTGTCACAGCAGCCTCCTTGCATGCACACCTGGTGTGACGAGGCATGCTGGGCGTTATAGCTGTGAATGAAGTCCGCATTGGTCTTGAATACTTCAAAGCGAGCACCGAGGTCCTGCTGGTGCAAGAGTAGGGTGGTGATTTGGATGGTCAGGCTGTGTTAACAAGTTGAACTGGCTACGGAGCAGCACATAGCTTAAAACAGACACAAACACATGCAACGAAACTGAAGTAGACGTCCAGATCGGCTGCACGCGAGCCCTGCATGCTCCGCATTGCTGTCCAAACCAATCACTGGCTCACCCGCTCGCTCTCCTTGCCGTGCTGCCTCAACCAGGCACCGAATGCAGCCTTAGGATCGCTCTGCGATTCGAAATAAGTTTGATCAGCACAGCCAGTCCTTCTGCCGTTAACACAGCCTTCTCAGCCTGTAGATGCCCGCACAAAGCCACACCTTTGCAAGCGACAGCAGGTTTGGCTGTGCCTCGCTAGCAGCAGCTGCCATTACGAAGCACAGCAGCGCGAGCACCGCCAAACGGCCCATCTTGAACAAGTTCAAGTGCTGAGCTGGAACGAATCAATTCCTCGCTCTAGTTCGGCACAGTGATATAGCTCTCAAAATCAACTGGAAACCTGATTGATTGGGGCAGCAGACACACAAGACCGGTGGGCCTGGTGTTGAAGACTCCGCCTCGAACTGGTGGGCGAGGAGTAAGGTCAAACTTGTTACCATTGGCCTGACTGTCGGTTGACAGATTCTTCCCTCTGCAGCGGCTCAACACGCCAGCACAGGGTAACTCCAGCTGCCTGCTGATCATGCAGATCTTGGATAGGAGTGCTGGCTGGCACCACACAGCTTCCAACACCACAGTACTTCCGAGTCACCAAGCACTGCTGCAGGTAATCATGAACCTGACATTGGCTCCACAACTGGCGAGTTACCTATCTATGTAATATCCGGATGTGTCGTGCAGCGGAGGCCCACATTCACTGAACTAGGGCCCGGCCTGAGGCTCAGGCGGTTCGTGTGTGTAGCACTGACCAGTGGCAGCTGCCCACTCAGCAGTTCCAAAAAACACCATGTGCATGTACTAGGCATAAAACGTACATGTAAATGTTCAAACAATGTGTACCCACCACAATGAGTGTCGCCGCAAAAGGCATGGTGCAAGAACAAATGGCCCAACACAATCGACAGAATGAGCACGGGCATTCAATCATTCACCATGATGGTGGGGTGCCACGCGCCCCACCAGTCACACTGGCTGCAATGCGTAACAGCGCTGCGCACCGAAACAACAAGATGTGTACGCCACTCACCACGCATCAAATCCTTTGGCTGACGTTCTACTGCAGCAATGCTGAAAGCAATGGCAAGAGTTGACATAGCCCAGTCCTATTCCTGGTGGATGTCCAGCGTTCATATGGCTGATTGGCATATGGCATATGGCTAACTCATTCCAACACCTGATTGGCATGAATACGATGTACAGCAACACAAAGCCTGCGGCTGCTCACATGGAGGCAACGCACTCACAGCACGCTGCTCTGCCACAATCAACAAACACCAACCCCCGCGGCGCTGAAAAATTGCGCAATGTGTTGTCGTTGACTGATGCATCCACCAAGTTGTTGCGTTTTGTTTCTGATGATATTTGGGGTAGTAGGGGGGTGTGCCGAGTGATATCTAGGAGCATTGCTGAGCATCTTGTCCAAGCTTGGGATGTGCGTAATAATTGCAAACACAATGGAGCAGTGCTCCCTCTTTCTTCCGCTCCTGAGGGGCGCGGGGCCGATGGCGTTGATGCTATGGCTTAATGGGTAACATGATGATGATGATGACCAACCCCCGCCTCTGTGTTTGTTGTGGGGCCCCCGGGGGCAAAAGACTGCAAGCCACAGCAGGTGGCCGCTGCTTGGTGAGCATAACAATCGTTTCGTAGCCATCAAAGCATTACTCAGTCTTCAGGCTGATTTGCTGTTACTGCCGCCTGTTGTTGTAGAGCTTGGGCAGCCATCTGGGCAGGGTACCATACTCCTGCAGGAAGTGCAGTGCTGCCATGTACCCGACTGATGTCATGTTGTTTGCAGGAACGTTGTTGGCAGAGCCCTGCGCAGCATCAGTAGCGAGCAGCATCAACAGCAGCAGCAGCGTTTAGGTGCACTCATTGTCTCAGCAGCCTTTAGTATCATACACTGTGCTGAACAACACTGTAGTGCCAGATCAGTTGCGCAACACAGTATGATAGATAGGAAGCACCGCATAACCAAGCATGGCCTGCAAGTGCTGGCAAAGGTTCCGCCAGTAGCAGAAGGCTGTGCTGCTGATATATTGGGCACACTGTGATGTGCGTGGCTGAGCCAAAGATACTCACGACGTAAGATTTGGCAATGACGGGGTTGGCCAATCCAGCGATGGCGCCTGTGTCAAACCTAGACGTGCTGCCAGGTGCCATGAGCCCCAGCAACATTTGAGTGCGCAGCATCAGTCCATCGGGCGAGTCGAACCACGTGTGCCGGGTTGTGCCCACCACTCTGCTGCTGTTGCTGCCAGTGCCAAACAGGAGGTGGCTCTGTTGAGCCACAAACTCCAGCATGCTGTTGTTGAACACTGTGACTGTCATTTGCGTCTGCGTGTTTGAAGTATCATACAGGGTACATGAAGGGTTTGATTCATTTGCATTCATAAGCCTTGCGTGCTAGTAGCAGCTGCGGAACCGTTCCGCGGCGCTGCTGCAATTGTCCAAGTGTGTTTAGCGTCGAGCAGCACTCTGCTAACTCAGTGCCGACTGCATCGGCTGGTGCAGTGGTGATGGTTGGGGGCATGCATCATGAATGGGAAGCTCCACGTCTTGCACTATGTGTGGTGCCGCCTTACCTTCGTCTGCATAGGCCCACCCCAAGTTGTTTTTGTAGTGCTCTGCAAGAAACCCGTGCGGTTTGTTGGGCACACCCAGGGCTCTGTGCTGGATTTGAGGTCATAGCGGCACCCCGTAAGCGGGATCTCACACCTGAAAGTGAACGAAAGGCAGCAACACCAGCAGTGTAGAGTGGTGACCTGAGGTGTAAATGCTGACCGTCAGTGCTACTGAGGCTCGTCGCAGTGCAAGCGAGGGTTATCCTGCCACCCTAGCTGTGGCATCTTAGCCTAGTAGTGGCGGAGGGTCTGTGATGTGAGCTGCTGCTTACCACACAAGCTTGGTGCCAACTGTCATCGGGCTGCTTGAAGCAGTGTGGAACATGTGGTCCACAGGATGGAACAGCAGGTGCCTGCAGTGGTGTACGCACACGCATGATGGACAACCAGAGCGTGCTGTGAGTTGCCCACATCGTACAAGCGATGGCAGTACTACTGGCATGTGCAGGACACAATGTGGCTCTGCTGCAAAGATATCCTGGGTCTCCAGTTAAGCTGCAGCAGTTATGCAGCGACCCCTGACAGTACTAGCTGCGCCAATGCCATGGAAAAAGCGCTCAGGAATGTACGATGCTGCTGCCTGCTACTAATCCATCACCCAGTGTGTGGCAGCAGTGCTGTGTGTGCATGAACGGGCCCGCTTACATGGGCATGATGCGCTTCTGACCATCAGCGCCGGTGAAAGTCACATTGGAGTGGTCATTGTTGAAGAGCCACACCAACATCTTGCTTGTGATGCCTGCAAGCGGCATGTACCTACACAGCAGCACACACAGCAGAAGGCACAGCAAAAGATTTTGCTGCAGGCAGGAGACCTGCTGCTTTTGATGTTTGCATGCATGCACAGCTGTGGTTTGTTTTGTTTCAAAAACACAGCAACTGCTGTGCAGCCGTTCTCCAAGAACATACTGATTCTTGAAACTGTGGATGTGCTGTTCTTTACCCAAGTCACACTAGGGGCGAGTGCTTGCAGGAACAGCCATATCTATCAGCGCGCACGCTCTGTGCACTTCTCAACAGCCTTGGATAGTGTATCTGTTGTTTTGCAGCACTGGAGTAGCACTACGAGTACCAGCATAGTAGTACTGGTTGACTTTGAAGATGCTGCTACTCACTTCACGTCTACTTCAAGTACGCCCTTGGTGGCGCTGCCAGTTTTGACACTGCTGGCAAAGTTGGCCATGCAGGAGTAATCACACATCACGTATCCCCATGGCGAGTTGAATGGGGGCCTCTCCTTTGGGAGTTCTGCTCACAGCAGTGTGTGTTGGGACAGACAGGCATCAGTAGCACTTTATCAATTGCATGGCATGTGCTGCAGCAGCAGCATCATGGTTTTACCATCTGGCTATTGTAATACCACAATAGCTTTGCTTTGGAGCTTACCCTTTTGAAGGAGCTCCGCGTTAACGTTGGGACCTGGCGCGAAAGTGCTGTTCAGCAGAGCCAGCAACTCTGTCGCGAGTGCAGGCGCTGCAGTCGTGGCTGCAGCTGGGCTGGTAACTGACTGGGTACTACATTGGATGCACGTTGTGGCTAGCAATAAATGCAACAGGAAAGCCGCTGCAGCAGGGTGGGTTGCCATCGCAGCAGATTTCGGCATGACAGGACGAAACAACCAGCGCAGCTTACAGCGGCAGGGCATGTACAAAAGCAAGCCACGCAGAGCTTTCACCATATGACGTGAACGCCCGAGTCAACGGTGTTTGTAATCCCTTGCAAAAGCACAAACCCTATTGTCACTGACAGTTGCAAGGTTGAACTTTTGACTTTCGACCCATAATTACGATCTGTCGGCCAGGGCAGCAGCCGAGCACGGCGATCGCAGGCCCGGAATCAAGAAAGCAAGCTCTGTGCTGCTGGCTTTTCGATTACTAGCAAAATCCAACCACCAGCCGGCGCCCACCACCAACCACCAGCCACCAGTTCATCATGTCAGCACTATCATGTGCCACACTCACCACACCCAATGCATGTCTCAGCATTTGCAGGTGTGGCACAGGCTGCTTACGTCAGCTAGCAGCAGCCATACTGCTTCCAGCATCCGGCACTGCAGCATGCTGCATTGCATGTGCACCTGCCACACCACTGCCTTCCTGGCTGCTGCTGCTGCTACTGCCATCTGCGGATGCTGCTGCCTGCTGCTCCTGCTGATGCATTGTTACTCCTGCAGGTACTGCTGCATCGCTGCCGCCCTGCTGTGCTGCTGCTGCTGTGCTGTCAGCTCCATCGCTGGCGCTGCTGCTGGCCCCTGCTGCTGCTTTGTTGCGCTCCTCTTCATCTTTCATCTCCTGCAAAAGGCTGTCAAACACAGCCTTATTTTTCTCCATGCACAGGTGCAGCTGCTCAAACTGCATCGCAGCAACGTCGCGGCAACAGCAGCAACAGCAGTAGAGTGTCGTATGGCGGTCGCAGGAGCAAAGGCAGCCGTAAGTAAGCACGGCTTGCAGAGCACAACTGCATGAGGCTACCTGCCAACAGCAGGTGGCACACATGCAACAGGAGGGGGGCTCTGCTGTCCTGTGTTCATTCCCATGCTGGGTTCCAGTGCTGCTCTTTTACATGCACAGTGTACCAGGCACGGGGGTGCGGGTGCTTCACTGCACAGCATACGGCGAGACACTCAAAACTGCAGCGAACCCCGCGTTGCTAAAGCTTTTGAGCCACTTGCGCCAGCAGCTATCCTATAACAGCATACGCAGCGCGCAGGAGCTACATAAACAGCACTGCAGCAGCCTTGCTTGCATGCCAGTAGCTAGTGCAGCGGGAGGGGGGCTCTGCTTTCCTGCATTGGTTCCCATGCTGAGTACATGGATACTGCCCTGCGGTCCTATCAGCTGCTGCAGCACCCCACCTGCGGCAAGCAGTCTGCCATTTCTGAATCTCCCTTGTCTGCCTTCTCGCCACAGTCCATAAATGCCTGCAGGACAACACACAAAGCAAAGCACATGCTTGCAAACGCAACAGTGTTGCGCACATGTAGAAAACAAGCACAAAGCATTTGCTGCAGAGTACCAACGGCGAGCGACGCTTGTACATATGCCTGATTCTGCTGCAGCGGCTGGTCAAGATGCAAACAGTGCTGCACTGTATTCTATGTGGTTTCGAGCCAGGAGTTCAACTGCATAGCTGTGTGCAAAGCAGACGCAGCGATTGCACTGGTCCATCCCGTGCTCCTGTCATTGCTGGGTGCTGGCACTGCTGTGTGCTGGCAACTGCAAGCACGCTGCATACCACGCAGCACAATTTGACATGCACCAACCTTGAACACTTCCTCACAGCCGCCCTTGCGCATCATTACGCAAAATGGGCATTCGTACTGGGACTCCTGCAGCACACAGCACACCCACATGCATGCTTGTAGCAGGAGCTGCTGTAGCTCGCCAGAGCTACAGCAGATCGTTCAAGCAGTGTCTATATTGCGTTATGTATGTGCATGCTGTTATGAGGAGTGTAAGGTTCACTGGGAGTAGGCAGCTCTGGCAGCAGCAGACAAGGCAGTTCTCAATCAGCAGTAGCCTTACCGTGTCAGCGCCAGGCTTCGATGCTTCTGCCGCGGCATTTGCAAGAACTTCCGCATGCTGAGAGCTGCCTTGCTCTTGCTTGGCAGACATGACGAGTGCTGTTGTCGGGTGACTGCTGCGGTGACCAGACAGACTTAATACACGACGTATGCGCGTTTGCGAGGTCGCGGGTGAATGGTTCACGTACTAATTATAGTTTGCAGACATGATCAGGAGTCAAGTTCAACTGCTGCGGTTGTTACACCTGTGGTGTGGTATGGTATGAGGGTTGTGCGATGAGCTGCGATGCACGCGTCGTTTGCACAGCCTGATGGGTCTACGTCCCCTTTAGTGCTCTGTATTGCTCTACTATCCCTCGACCTACGCAAAGTCATCTCCCAACAAGATCCGCTTCGGGTATTCATCACATCACCCACAGCAATGCATAACTGCTTTACCTCCCGCCCACGTGCAGCTGGCTGTGCACCTTCAGCATGCACAAACAGAAACATTGCACACAGGAGGGTTAGCCACGTTAGCCACGTTAGCAGCAGCAGCAGCAGGCGTTCCATAGTGGCTCAGGTGAGGCAGCTGCGGCTGGTACAGGACCTGTGCATATTCCTTTCAAGGCCCCTGCTGGTCTATCAGCACACCCATTGCACGTAGCAACTGCTTCCAAAAGCGCCAAATCATACTGAACGGGCTTTCCTGCAAGCTCAAGCAGTGTCAGCTGTCCGTCTTTGAGTGACCCCAATGTAGCTTGGCACTGGTACTGCATGCAATGGTGGCATGTGCAATACAGCAACCATGCAGCACATGTGCGATAGCTACATGTAGACCTCCCGCACGCGATCAATCTGCTGCTTTCCCATCACCATACAGCCCAAGAAACCATAGCGGAAAGCACCTCATGTGTCCTGCAGGCGGCAGCAGCAGTAGAGACGAATGCTGAGTTGCTCGCAGCAGCGCGAAAGCTAGCGCAGCTCAGCCAGTAGCATGCGGAGCAGGCAGACATTGACAATCAGACGGAGCTGGTGGCTCAGCTGTCCAAGGCTGCAGGAACAAACGTAGTGCAGCAGGAGATCAATGACGGCACATTCAAGGGCTACACACTGTCAGTGAGTGCTGATTTCTGAAATCCAGTGGGCTACATGGTTGCGTAGCAGCTTTGGGCGTTTTAGTTGTGCAGCTGGGCAGGCCAGCAGTGTCAGCTGTTGGAAGCAGCAGTGCCCGCGGCATTTATCTGTAGGAGCCACCTGTATGTTGTAGCAAACCCCCACAGCAGCTGGCGGCTGAGTTGTCCAAGGCTGCAGGAACAAACCTAATGCAGCAGGAGATCAATGACGGCACACTCAAGGGCTATACACTGTCGGTAAGCGTGGCTTCTGGAAAACAAGTGGGTTGTGTAGCAGCTTTGGGCGTGTTGGTTGTGCAGCTGGGCATGCAAGCTGTTAAGCCAGCAGTGTCAGCTGTTGGAAGCAGCGGTGCCCGCAGCATTTATCTGTAGAAGCTACCTTGATGTTGTAGCGAGCCCCCACAGCAGCTGGTGGCTGAGCTGTCAAAGGCTGCAGGAACAAATGTAGTGCAGCAGGAGATCAATGATGGCACATTCAGGGGCTACACACTGTCGGTAGGGTTATTTCTGAAACACAACGGGATGCATGGCGGTGTAGCAGCATTAGGTGTAATTCCATTTGCAGAGCTGGCAACGCTGTCAGCTGTTAGAGGCAGCTGTCGCCACAGGAGTCAACTGTACTGTTACCATCTTTTGTAGCAAACCGCAGCAGCAGCGGTGCTTGTGACCCCACAGCTTCTGTACTGCAGCAGCATCATTGTGCATGCTCCTCCTCGCAGCCCACGTTTCCCACGCCAAATCTGACACCCACGTAACAGCCGCATCTGCCAGTGGGACGTACCATGCTGCTGTGGACAACAATCAAGTCAACTTGTGATGCACTGCTGCTGCTGCTGTTGCTGCTGCTGTGCATGCCTACAGGGTCAAACAGCGCAGCGCTTCAGCAGTGTCATCACGCTTGGCATCCTCAGCTTCAACCTGTACCAACCGAAGGACCTCAAGGTGCGCAGCAGCTTGGTTTCTTGCTTGTTTTGAATGTCAGGTGTGGCTGTCAGTGCTCAGCAGCAGCAGCAGCGGCAGCAGCAGCAGTATTGTCACGTTGAGTGTTCTCAGCTTCAACCTGGATACGCAACGGGACTCTAAGCGAGCAGCTGCTGCTAGCGGCTCATTGTAGGGTTGGTTACTGTGGTGTTTGGAGCTGTTCAGCAGCAGCAGCAGCAGCAGCAAAAGGCATTCGTCAACTTGCAATCCAAACCCAACGCCACTCTACCCCTGCAGATCAAGACACTAGGCACGGACTCTGGAGGCGTCTTCAAGGGCAAGCGTGACGACAACGACACCGCTGACGTCATCATCACGCCACTAGCCACACAGCTTGCACACTGCTGGCCAGTGTGCAACTTCGCAGTGGCTGCAAGCGATGTGTCGTACACCCCACTCCACCCCTGCAGATCAAGACACTGGGCACGGACTGAGCATCACACAACCCACTCCACCGTATGCGTCATACACCCCACACCACCCCTGCAGATCAAGACACTGGGCACTGACTCTGGCGGCGTCTATAAGGGCAAGCGTGACGACAATAACACAGCGTACGTCATCACGACGCCATTTGAAGTTGTGCAGCAGCAAGGAGAAGGCGAGGCAGCAGAAGTGACACACACAGGCACCAAGGGCCGCTCCCTGGCTATTGGGGAGTATGCATTGGCGGCTGACAATCCGCGGCGGCTGGTTATCAAGTTCAAAAGTGAGTGCAGCTCAAGCAGACACAGTGAATTGCTGTTGGTGTTGAGTTGCGCTGTCGCCATGGCTGCTGCTGCTGCGTTGGTGGCTGACAATCACAGCGGCTGAACATCAAGTTCAAAAGCGAGTGCAGTGAATTAATCGGCCTGTGAGTGCCTTGTGTAGTATGCTGTATGGTGTGTGGAGGGGGGTTGCTGTGCGGCATACAGCTGTCAGATCAGTGCAACTTGATGTTGCATGCAGTGCTGTTGGGCAGCTTGCAGCAAGGAGAGGGCATACGCATAGGTACAAACTGAATTCGCACCGAAAGGAATTGGTCGGGCTAGCAAACACGACAGGGTGATGTGCTGTTGGTGTCGAGTCGTGTTCTTGCCATGGCTGCTGCTGCTGCCGCTGCTGCTGCTGCTGCTGCTGCTGCAGAGATGCGGCTAGAGCCGTCCTCCCAGGAGCCTGCTGAGCCGCAGCTGGCTGGACACCTTTGCGGCAGCCAACCCAAGCATGGTGAGCTTTCAAACTTGCAACAATAGTTAGGACATTGTCAACAGCAGCACTCTTACAGCCGAGAAGTTGTGTCCAGGGGCCCACTGTAGGCGGGTGCTGCATAGAGCAGGGCTCAGTGTCCTTGCAAACACCTTTGCAGCAGCCAACCCAAGCATGGTGAGCGGGCAATAGGTCGTCCTCATCGCCACACACGCCTCATCCCTTAACTTACGTGGGTTTCGAGTGTGAACACACCGCGCATAGCTCATTCATTCATTCATCCATTCATTCATTCATTATTCATTCATTCATTCATTCGAGCTGTCACTGGTGGTTTTGTTGGTTGGGTCTGTGTTCACAGGATTCAGCTAGATCAGGGGCAAAGCGCCTGAAACGCGTTGCATCTTGATGTGATATACGGACAAAACCACAAAAGAAGTCTAAACTGCATGCCACAGGCAGCTGTCGCACCAGCCGCAATGTCTACATGCTGCTTGCAAGCTGCTGACAGCTGTGCTGCAGGATGCTGCATCTGGCGTGTCAGGGATAAACCTTCCGTCCCTTGCACTGTGACATATCAAGTAAAGCCTTTAGTCGGACAATCATTGAGTTGTGTGTCATCGATGACTGTCTGTACTGCACTCTTCAACGTTGCACCGCAGGATGCGTCCACTGGCGTGATGGAGGTGGAGCTGCCAGCCAGCACACTGTGACATACTCACTGATTGAATTGGTGTGACTATTCTGCACAATCATTGCCTCATGTTGTGCTGCAGGATGCGTCCACTGGAGTGATGGAGGTGGACTCTTTGCACTGACACTGCCAGTGTCTGCCTGACGTACTAGTCACTGAGACCATTGTAAAACAAAGAGCAGCACTCAAGCAAGGCATGCAGTGACCATTGTGCGCCGTCATCGAATCGGGGTGCCCTGATGTCCACACTGCACTGTTCAACATTGTGCCGCAGGATGCATCCACTGGCGTGATGGAGGTGGAGCTGCAGGCCAAGTCCCCTGAGGGCTGGATGGACTACCTGATGATGACGCGCGAGTACCAGCTGGTGCAGGGCAACTTTGGCAGCAAAACCCTGCTGGAGCGCGTTTGACACGTCGGCATAATTGTCGGAGACAGCAGCAGGGCTAAACTTGAGCCTTTGTAGATTCATGTCTGGCAATTTCCTGTTGTGATGGACTCTACGCCGGTAGTGAATCAGACAGTTCCTGGGCATGTAGCACAACTGGGGTTCATAGGTCGAACTAGATACAACTGGGGTTCATAGGTCAAACTACAGCAAGTACTGCTGCTACAAGGTCACGGTAACATATTATATGTCAGCAGCGTGACACTGTCGATAAAACAGTAAAAGAACCACGTGATTCGCCAGCAGTAGGCTGCAGAAACATTGGCGGGAGATGTTGCCCGGCCAAGCAAGCCTTGCGGTTCGGTCTGGCGATGATGCTTTCGTCGCCGGTCAGACGAGAGACTAAGCCTATTGTCTTTACGCAATTATTGAAAGAAACGACATTCAAAAGAACCGCTTGACTGCCCAACATTCAATCGGGGCCAGTGGCATGAACTGCATGAACTGGTCGGGCGCCTCTGCTTGCTTGCTATCATAGCACGGTGCTGCTGCTTTGCCTATGCAGCACTCACACAGTGGCTAGGTGGTCTCCCGCCCTTTCTATCTGAGATTGTTCTGAGCTAGATCTGAGCTGTCAGGCTGGCTCAGGATCTCTGCTGCTTGATATCACCTGCTGTAATGTTGCCTGACTGACAGGCATCATGCATGATCACGAGTCACGCTCAGCAGAACCGGCTGGTGATCACGGATTAGAGTAGGTGCACATACTCTACTACCGTAGATCGGATCAGAATCAAGGGGCATTGCACCTGCACACCAGAGATGTTACACAACTTGTGTCCTGGCAGTACCCACTGGACAGTACGCCAAGGGTTTTGTCAAATAAAAACAGGAGGCTTCGAATAAACCATAAGGTTTTGGATGTGTGAATGCCATTGCTGCAACGCTGCATTGCAGCTGTTGCAATTAATGTTGCCACTCACAGCAGCAAGGTGAACAGACCCCCGGTGTCATGATATGCAGTACAGGACCGCCCTGTCATGTAGACCCATGCACACAGCAAGCAAAACACTCCACTCAACATGTCAAAAGGTCAACTAAGCAAAAGCACTGCTGCGGCAGCAGACGAAAGTCAACTCGAAGCATGCATAGTGGCACCACAGCTGCACTGATATGCAGTGCTAACAAACACAATACAGTTCCGCGTGTCCCCAGCTGAATGCCTGCCGCACACAGGCTGCAAAGGCACACAGCATCAGCAGCAGCTGCTGCTTAGTTGCCTGGGGTGAACTTGGTTGCTGCTGCTGCTGCTGCTTAGTTGCCTGGGGTGAACTTAGTTGCTGCTGCCCACGCGTTGTTGGTGTAAGGGGCGGCCAGGTGGTCGTTCAGGTTCTCAATGGGACCCTGCAGCAGCAGCAGCAGCAGCGGCAGCAGCAGCATGGCTGTGTCAGGATCGTTAGCGGAGTAAAGCTTCAGCTGTTGAAGTAGCGGGCAGACATTTAATGTTACTGGTACACGCATATGTGAATTGTAGTTGATATCGATGCTACTGCTGCTGCTGCTGCTGTGCATTCTTGAAGCCTAGCGCAGCGAGTGGTTCTGCTGGGGATTTTCAAGCCCTAGGCAAAGCAACTTCACCTTGCAAACAACAACGCCCCGCTGCTGCTGTACATTTGCTGCCGACCTTTCCTACTGTGCCAGTGGCCTGCTGCTGCAGCTTCTGCTGCTTCCATCCCCGTTGCCTCTCGTGCTGCTTCAACTCTACTGGTCAACTGCTGACCATGCCAGTGACCTGCTAGTGCTGCTGCCTCTAGTGCTGCTGCCTCTGTTGCTGCGTCTTATTTGACGCTTCAACTGCCCACCTTGCTGGTCACGATGGCCTACTGCTGCTGCTGCTGCCTCTAGTGCTGCTGCTAGCCTGGCGGTTCAACTTCCCCTCCCCCCTTGCCAGTGACCTGCTGCAGCAGCTGCTGCCGCTAGTGCTGCCTCTATTGCTGCCGTTGGTTTGACGCTTCAACTGCTCACCTTTCCGGTGACGATGGCCTGCACGAAGAAGCCGAACATGCTGAACATCGCCAGGCGGCCGTTCTTGATCTCCTTCACCTTGAGCTCAGCCAGGGTGTCGGGGTCTTCAGCCAGGCCCAGGGGGTCGAAAGCGCCACCTGCAGTGCAATGCACCAAGGGTTAGAGGTTTAGGAGGGCTTAGGGTTCAAAGTTGTGCAAGCAGCGCACATGAGATTAAAGTTTGGACCAGCCAGGGTGTCGGGGTCGTCAGCCAGGCCCAGGGGGTCAAAGGCGCCACCTGCAATGCTCATATGCATCAAAAAGCAGAGCAGGAAGGTGTTTGACAGGTGTGGTGGTTTGAGCAAACTGGCGCAGATCAGAAATTGTAACTTAGATCAGCCAGGGGTTCAGCAAATCTACATGCTGGTACGTAACAGAAAACGAACATGTGTTATAACAAGTGCCCACCTGGGTACAGCTTGTCCAGGCCCTCTCCAAAGCCGCCTGGTGCGCCACCGTTGTTGCGATAGCTCTCAACAGCGCCCATCAGAATCACCTGGCAGCAGCAGCAGTACGGCAGTGGCAACAGTGATGATACAACAGTTCATGCGCCAGGTGTCGTACAGAGTTTGTGGAAGCCGGTGGCAGCAGCAGTTACATGTTTGCCTGCACAGTGCTGCCAGACATCTTGCATGTTCTGTGCTGGAGAGACGCAACATGAAATCTGAATGGTGAAGTTCGGATGCGCAATGCCGCATTTGGGGTGGCTCAATGGTATGCTTTCCATGCGACGACACACCGGGAAGCCTTGCCTGCTGCAGTTGCCCCAGCTGGGCCTGGCTAGGGTGACTGCAACAGGTTAGGCTTGCCATTGTGTCCTGGATGGACAGCATACCATTGAGCCACCCCAAATGCTGGGCCTGGCTGCCGGTGCTATGATGTGCAACTCTTGATATGTGCTGTAGATGGTGCACACGCCGTGAAGGGACATCACCACGATTAGCAGTGCCGGAAAGCTGTTTGTTTGCACCTGCACTGCCAAGGTGGCGATGATGCTCTGTGCGTGAATGAGACGAGCATCACCAAGGTAGTTCAGGCCACCATCTTGGAAAATCTGGGCACCAGCCTTGAACCAAATGGGCTCAGCGATGGGAATGCCGTTGGCCGCCAGCAGCTCAGGGGTAATGCAGCCCAGGGCGCCTGCAGAAATAACAGTCATATAACATGTTAGTAGCAACATGGGATCAGAGCCAGCCTTGAACCAAGTAGGCTTAGCAATGGGGGTGCCGTTGGCTGCCAGCAGCTCAGGGGTGATGCAGCCCAGGGCGCCTGCAGAAATGACAGTCAAATAACATGTCAGTAGCAACTTGGCTTCAGCGTCACACTTGAACCAGATAGGCTCAGCAATGGGAGTGCCGTTGGCAGCCAGCAGCTCAGTGGTGATGCAGCCCAGGGCACCTGCAGAAGTAACAGTCATATAACATGTTAGTAACAACATGGCTTCAGCGCCAGCCTTGAACCAAATCGGCTCAGCAATGGGGGCGCTGTTGGCAGCCAGCAGCTCAGGGGTGATGCAGCCCCAGGGCGCCTGCAGAAATAACAGTCATATGACACATTAGTAACAAATTGGCTGCAGCACCAGCCTTGAACAGCTCAGCGTGCGTGGATGAGCTCAAGTTCCCTGTTGCGAGCAAACGACTGGTGGCTGGTGTTGTATTGAGAACCAAAGCAGCGTTACTACAACCACAAAGTAAAACAAGCTAGTCTGACGACGAGCGAGCCTGCCATTAGTAACTTGTCCACTTACTGCTTTCGTGATTTGAATGCGAGAAAAGTGCGTTTGACCTTGTGCAGCTGGCATGTCCGTGTTACTGCTGTTGCCAGTTGAAGTCACGCCCAGTGGGTGGACTTGGTGCTGGTTGCTGATGCCGCAACCGAGCTGACAGGCTTGCTTCGTATTTTGCTGTTTATCGAATTTCATCAAAACCTTCGAGTTGTTGAGGATGCTTTGGCGACAGCCCGCCTAAACTCAACTTGAGTCCTCATCAGGCTGATGATCAGACGCAAAAGACCGTCTGTGGTGACCAGAATGGCATTGCAATTTACTGAGTACTTGACACCAGTGCATGTTTTGAAGATGTTCCTGTGGAAAATCAGTTGCACACCAATGCAAGGCTGATCCTAACCGGGCAGGCAGTTGATGCCCACCGCACAGCTCAGCTGCACCCACGTGCACCCAGTACCTCTGCAGCCTGCAGGCTGTCGGTGCTGGTGCAATTTTCGCCACACCATTGTGCGAGCCACAGGAGTGGTGTGCATCTTGGCGAACGGCCCGTAAACATGCCTTAATCAACACTCGCTGCTGTGCTGCACGTACAGCTAGGCAGTGTGTCCGACACAAGCACAGGAGTCCTGTGTCAGGCGCTGATCGAAAGTAACGCTTCGCGCACAGTGCCGCATTCACAATGATAGACCTTGTGTTATGTTTTTGGTGTTCAGCATTGGTAGATGAATGGGCGAAAGCGATGATCGGGCGGCGGAATTGGGACAGGGCCTCCTACTGCTCCAACGCCTCTTCACTGAAGTAACGCGCCAAAGAACGATTCGACTGTCGATCTGGGTCATTTACAACCTGAGGAAGTGAATGAAATGATGAAATTGTGGAACCGATCAATGTCGAGGAAGAAATCGGCGAAAATGTTACGCGGAAGTTATACGGGCGCGGAGGTGGGCAATAGGCCTGTTAATGGCAGGCCAACACGTACCCAGCATGGGTGGATCAGTTCAAGCTCCCTGTTGCGTGCAAATGACTGGGGGTCGGCAGACAGGCATAGCAACAACTCCTCTTGCTCAAAACAAAGCAGCTTTTAGTGCAAACACAGATCAAACGCTTACCCAGCATGGCCCAGTGTGCGTGGATCAGCTCAAGCTGCCTGTTGCAAGCAAATGCCTGGTGGCCGGTGTTGTATAACAAAACAGCGTTACTACAGCCACAAAACCAACACGTACCCAGCATGGCCCAGCGTGCGTGGATCAGTTCAAGCTCCCTGTTGCGAGCAAATGACTGCGGGTCGGCAGACAGGCCTGCAGTGTCCCACCCGTAGTCTCCAGGGAACTCGCCAGTCAGGTAAGAGGGGGCCTCGCCAGACAGAGGGCCTGCAGGAAAGTGTTACATAACATGTTAGTAACATTTTCTAATTAAAATGTGGCAGGGGCACGGGAAGGCTGCACAGGGAGCTGCAGGATCGGCGGCTGGATTGGCCGCTGATTTGCGTCTGCATTGCTGCCAGTAATTGATCAAATTCTGCTTGCAGGAAATGTGCTGCCTGTACAGAGCAAGTTCTGTTGGCTGAATGAATGTTGCCTGTCTTTGAGCATGTGTTCTGTCTCTGGGAAATAGTTGCCCTGTGATTGTGCAAGTTCTGCTTGCAGGAAATCCCACAGCATGCTACATGCTGGCAGCTGTACAGCTGGCATAGTGCGTAATTGTACTGCCACATCAGTGTACTGCCACATAAGTGTACTGCCTCAGCACTGTACTGCCACAGCACTGTACTGCCTCAGCACTGTACTGCTGCTCACCCAGGAACTTGTTCCTGTCAGGGCCGTACCTGCAGGAAGAAATAACACAATAACAAGATGTTACGTAACACATTTTGTTTTGATGCTGGGGATGAGTGATTTAGCATAAGCACGTTCATGTATCATTTGGCACAGCAGCTACATTGACGATGTGAATAGCAGCTGCTGCTATCCAAAAATGTCAGGGCTTGCTGCTGTGCCAGGTGACTCTGCAGTGCTGCTGCAGCTCTCTAGCAGAAAAGCAAGCAAAGACACCCCACTCCTGCAGCCGCATCCAAGGCAGATGATGTTATATCTGCATGCAGAGGGCTCGACTTGCACGAGCTGCTTCTGCATCATCTGATCAACAGCAACATGACACGTCGCTCTTATCATCAGTAGCAGCTGTTGTTGATCAAATGATGCAGAAGCAGCTTGTGTACACTGAGCCCCCCATCACTCAACAACACAGCACCTGCAGAGGTGCCACCAGAAGTGGCAACTCATAAAAACAAAGCAATATTGGCAAGAGTCAAATGCAAACACAGCAGCTGGCGACACAGCAACAGCACACCATGCATGCCATGTGCCAGACACATGCGCCATTGGACGTATGCGGCACATACGCAACAGGCAGAACCACAAAACCCCAAATACGTCCCAGCAGGCAGTGGCTTTGTCTGCCTTCCCAGCTGGTGGTAGCAAACGGCTGTGCAAGTCGTCAGCTATCAACAGCTGGAAAGGCAGTCGGTGCCATGTGCACAGCGATGATAGTGCAGAGAACAAAAAGTGCAAGAGTGCAACATGCAGGCGGGCAGTAGCACACAAATAGAGGCTGTGCGTTGTCATGTGTAACATGCAGTGCCCCACAGTCCCAGCAGGCAGTGGCTTTGTCTGCCTTCCCAGCTGGTGGTAGCGTACGGCTGTTGAAACAAAGCTGCTGCCACAAGCTGGAAAGGCTGTCAATGCCATGTGTACAGCAAACGATAGTGCACATTTTGGAAACAAAAAGAGCAAAAGTGCAACATGCAGGTGGGCAGCAGCAGAACAGAAGCTGTGTCTTATCATGTGTGTGGCTTTCGCTGATATCAGCATGTGTCGCGACACATGCCCCAAAGTGCAGTACAGCATGCACATTGTCATGTGTGCGTGTGTGTGGTTGGATTCGTTGGACGCCTTGCGAGCATGCGGCTTGACAGGAGCTTAACGAATTCAACCACACACAGGCGGGCCTGTCTGCTGCGGAGCCTATGTACGCTCTTGCCAGGCATGCAACGGATTCAACCACACATAACATGAACCACAAAGTGCAGTACAGAATGCACGTGGCAGAAGGCGGTACATCTGCCACCCCTAACTGCAATCGAGCTTGCTGAAGGCTCATCTCACTACAATGGACAAACGAGACCACAGGCGAGACCATACAACAGCATGTGATGACCAAGGCGCTACCACAAACAAAGCAAAAACCATGTGCCAACACACTGTCATGTGCGTCTGTGGTTGGATCTGTTACATGCCTTGCAAGCGCATACATAGGCTCCGCAGGAGACATGCCTGTTGGTGTAGTGCACTTTGTGGTTCATGAGTGTGTGTCATTAGTCGAATGAAACACAGAAACGAACCACAGAGTGCAGTACACAATACACATGGCGAAAGGCAGTACAGCTGCCACCCCTAACCACCAACCAGCTAGCTGAAGGCCAATTAACGACAAATGAGGCCACACGACAGATAATGCCATACAACAGCACACAGTGACTGAGGCGCAACCACGAACAAAGAACCATGTACCAGTATGCAGGACTTCTCTCAAGTTACTAACAACAAGTAACAACAAGTAACTCTCATCATGGGCTGAGCTTGCTGTCGTTGCCGCTAGGTCCCCACCAGCCTAACTGCGATCGAGCTTGCAGAAGCCCATCTCACGACATATAAATGCACAGACGAGACCACACAACAGCACTTTGATCGAGGCGCTATCATGAGTAAAACAAATCCATGTGTCACGAAAATGCAAGACTTCGCTCAAGTAACCATTGATTCAACTCTCACCATGGGCTGAGCTTGCTGTCATTGCCGCTGGGACCCCACCAGCCAGCACGCTCACTGCAGGCAGCAGCAGCAAAGATAATATGCGATAGTGATATTATTCAAGACATTGGAGATCAGAGGGTAAAGAAGGCAAGGATCTGGGTGGGCTGGTTGGAAGCAGCAACTAAATGTGCCAGAGGGTTCAAATTGAAACTGATCTGCTGCATGCAAGGAAACTGATGGCGGCAGCTGCACAGCCTGGTACCAGAATGCAGATGTTAGATCGTTTACTGCCTGTAGCTATACAAATCTTGTCCAGTTACCACAGAATGCACCAAGCTGGGAAGCAGCAGCAGCAGCAGCAGCAGCAGCAGCAGTAGCAGCATCCAACCCCGTGCACAGCGCGCCCACCGCTGCTGCGTACGCAGATCCTTCTATCTACTATTGATCCGAGTGCATTCAGATGCTGCTGTCTGCAACTGCTGCGCGAATTCGCGTTGTAGACTGGTTGTAGCTATGCAGAGCAGGCACACCTACCGCAGCGTCTTCCTGCCAGAAGCCACGCTAGGCTTCTGTGGGCCCTTCTGTGTGCCTCCAGTGCCCTTCTTTGTCAGACGGGCCTGGATGGTGTTCTGCGGAGCAGCAGAAGGAGATATTTCAGCGATCTGGCGCACTACTGCTTCTCCGTGCACAGCTGCTCCCTAGGATCAGGCGTATAGTAATTGCACAATGGATATATAGGGCCATGGGATTGGATCTTGGAGCGTAAGTACCTTTGCGAGCATCATGGTGCTGTGTGCGACCTCAGGTGATCACCAGGATCTGTGCAACTGGTGCGTCTTTGGTGCTATGGCAATAAAGAACACACGTGAGAGCACTTGGTGATGCGGTGGCAGCGCGAGCAGCTCCTTATATGACGCTGTGAGGGATCTCTGGGGGATGTTACGAATGTTTCACGCACGCTCCTGCTGCAAGCCAGGCAAGCGCTTTGCGAGGATTCAACAGCGCCCGGGTGTGTGAATACAACAACCGTTAACGTTTTGGTCGAATTCTGTTGAATGTAGGTGCAAGGAAACCCCCACATTGGACTGGTTCGTTGCCACCCAGGGTCTGTTGGATGCGTCCCGCGCTGCAGTTGCCTCCCCTGTGCATGCCAGATCAGGGTCGATTGAAAGCAATTGTGATGACTCTCATATTAAACTGTGGGCGGATGCCTGCAACCATGCTGGCTTGGCACACTCAAGCCACAATAACTGCCGCTGCTCCGCAGCTACATGTACTGCTGAGAAGATCTGCTTCTAGAAGTCACCCACAAGCACAGCACTGCAGGAGCGTACCGCACACCTTATAGCAGTCGCGCAGTGCACCTCAAATGCATGCGGCTCATGCCCTCCCTTGCAGGGCCATGCAAACACCATGCATACCATGCACTTGCAGTTGCTATGCAGCTTGCATGTGAAAAGTATGCAGCACTCCAGCAGACAACATGCAGAGACACCCTACCCCTGCATGCAACCTTAGCAACATCTGCCACTTGCAATGCACTCCAGAGGTCCCGGCATTCAGGCCAGAGACATGCGTGTAAACCAGAACCTGCTGTTGGATTGTTTCAGAAGCAACGACACACCAAAGGATTCAAATGACACAATAACAATTCCCCACCATGCTCATCTGCAGCCGCATCCCACCACGCAAACCCGAGCAATCGCAGAGCGATGCAACAAGAATAAAAACCTGGCGACGCAGGCAGCAAGCCAGCAACAGCTGCGCTAAACCGCTGCGCTGAACCGCTGTGCTAAACCACAGCTGTGGTGGGGTTCAGGCACGCTGGTACACCAGCAGGTAGGGTTTCTGGTCCAGCACCTTGTTTTGTGCCACGAAGTCAACCTGCGCGTCGTTGAAGTGCAGCCAGCGGCCGTCTCCCTGCTGCACGTGCGCAGTGTAGTGGCCACCTGCAGCAGCAGCAGCAGCAGCAGCGAATCAGCACAGCGTAGCACACTCTCCAACATGCAAAGCACAGTGTTGATCGCGCTGGATAGTGCAACGCAGCACCTGCTTTTGCTGTTGATCAAGCAAGCAACCACACCTGTGCTGCGCTGCATCTGGCACAGCAAGTCATGCAATCACAATCATAACAGCAGAGCATGTAAGCAATACCCACCTGAGGCGTTGCGGCCGTGGTGAGTCACGAGTGCAATCAGCTGGTACTGTAAATATGAAAAGAACTCAAACCTTGACAGGGAGGAGCACATCACAGCTATATGTAACCCACCTGATGCGTTGCGGCCATGGTGTGTGACCAGCGCGATCAGCTGGTGATGTAAAACAAAACAGAAACCTTCAAAGAATGTTAAACAGAAGCTGTAAAAAACGCACCTGAAGCATTGCGGCCGTGGTGCGTCACGAGTGCGATCAGCGTGTACTGCGCGCTGCGCCTCTCCGGGCAGTCGTCGCTGGTCCACGCCGGCTTCATGCGCAGGGAGATTGGGTATGTCACATTGTGGTGCAGCTTGCTGCTGCCCCTGTCCAGGCTGTAGCTGTAGCGGTTGATCGCCAGCAGCAGCACCTGCAGTGTTAAGGCAAGGACAGTTCAGGCGAGGACAGTTGAGGACAGCAAGCAAGGACAGTTCAATCACGGACAGTTGAAGGACAGGCTGTAGCTGTAGCGGTTAATCGCCAGCAGCAGCACCTGCAGCACAGATTAGAGCACAGACAGCAAGCACGGACACTTCAGCAGTGAACAGTATCGGCGCAGCGCATAGGGGGAAGGTCACGTTGTGGTGCAGCTTGCTGCCCCTGTCCAGGCTCTAGCTGTAGTGATTGATCGCCAGCAGCAGCACCTGCAGCAGTCAGGCCACCAACAGCAAGCAAGGACACTTCAGCAGTACACTGGCATTCAGGTGAATCTTGAACACCAGGTAAAAGCAACATCATACCTCAAATGCATGGTGCATTATGTACATGGACACGCACTTGCTTGCTTGCTTTCTTGCTAAAATTAAGAGTGCCGCTGCTTAAGTATGGACACCGAAGCCACGGCGGACAGTGGAGCCTCACCTGCGGCAGCTTGGAGATCTTGATACAACACATATTGCAAAAGCATAGCAATAGGCAGGGGTCGCCATTGCAATGACAGTGTGTTATCTACGTGGGCACCAATGCCAAACGGAGACAGCGGTGCCTCACCTGCGGCAGCTTGGAGCTCTGGATACGACACACATCGAAATAGCAAAATAATAGCATAAAAATAGCACCGTGGCGCCTCACCTGCGGCAGCTTGGAGATCTTGACCACCTTTTCAGCCTCCACTGCAGCGTCATGCCCCTTCGCCTTGTAGCCTGGCAGCAGCAGCAGCAGATGGGTTACACAGTGTGCAAAGCAGCAAGACAGGAACTCATGTCTGAATTCACAGCCAGAGCAGCAGCAGCAGCAGCAGCCGAAGGATGACAAAATCACAAACGATCAACGAGAAGCTCACCGTGGATCAGCTCTGTGTGCGTCATGTGATCCAGTGCGTCTTCAACAGGACTTTGACTTTTTTCATTCATTCAACACCTTTGCATAAATACACGGGCACGCACAGACCACAAGAAGCTCACTGTGGATCAGCTCTGTGTGCGTCATGTGGTCCAGTGCATCTTCAACGCTGCGAACACTGTCCAGGATGTCCAAGCGCAGCAACAGAAGCAGCTGCACATATCGCACACTAGAGCAGCCGCAGCTGGCCGCTGAACTTCCACTGCACATGCAAGCAGCCGTGCCAACACCTACAGCACAAATACATAACATTGAACACAGCAGGCAACAGATATGCATAAACAAATCACGAGAAGCTCACCGTGAATTAGCTCCGTGTGCGTCATGTGGTCCAGTGCATCTTCAACGCTGCGAACACTGTCCAGAATGTCCAAGTGCAGCATCGTGAACGGCTGCACAGTGATGCTGGGGGCGGCGCTCTTGACACCTTTTGCCTTGACGCAAGACTTGATGCTGCCTCTGAAGATGGCGGACAACAGGCTCGTGCCTGCAAGTAACAACAAATAACAAGAGTGACATGTTATGTAACAAAGTAGGTGACTCGAGCAGATTGTGAGCATCGCCTTCCTCGGCATCTCATGGCCTGTTACGCACTGCAGCTGATCCACGGACGGCTGTTGTTGTAGTGGATATTGGGCACACGGTCAGGTCCTGGATGCCTTTACGGCTGTTCCTCACGGAGCTATCTATACGACCCTGTGACAGCATCTCTTAAGCAAAGAGAGCTGTGGGGTGGGTGTCAGAACAGGTTGCCCCATCCTCTCTCAGGATCTTTTTCAGAAGTAAATTTGTTGTTGCTTGGTCCAGCCCATGTAACCAATTTACTTTAAAAAAACAAAAAAACTCGAGCAGATTGATGCTGGGGGCAGCGCTCTTGACGCCTTTCGCCTTGCCGCAAGACTTGATGCTGCCTCGGAAGATGGCGGACAGCAGGCTCGTGCCTGCAAGTAACAAAAATGACATGTTATGTAACAAAGTAGGTGACTTGAGGACGGTGATGCTGGGGCAGCGCTCTTGACGCCTTTTGCCTTGACACATGACTTAATGCTGCCTCGGAAGATACCGGACAGAAGGCTTGTGCCTGCAAGTAACAAAAATGACATGTTATGTGACAAAGTAGGTGACTTGAGGACGGTGATGCTGGGGCAGCGCTCTTGACGCCTTTTGCCTTGACACATGACTTGATGCTGCCTCGGAAGATACCGGACAGAAGGCTTGTGCCTGCAAGTAACAAAAATGACATGTTATGTGACAAAGTAGGTGACTTGAGGACGGTGATGCTGGGGCAGCGCTCTTGACGCCTTTTGCCTTGACACATGACTTGATGCTGCCTCGGAAGATACCGGACAGAAGGCTTGTGCCTGCAAGTAACAAAAATGACATGTTATAATAATAATAATCAATCCTTGTAAGCGATACCTTTCGGCATCGGCAACCGCGCCTCACCCACTGGGGAGGCGGAAAGCAGACTGATTATTCTCTCTATTTTCGGTGTAAGGTAGACCACCCAGACCCTTACACCCCTTCCTAGGCAGCATGTGGGAATCACCCATACGGTGGACTGCATACCTAGCAGGGCCGGTGTGTATATAGCCAGCAATCGACGAAGTCCTGCGGAGAGTCGCGAGGACATTGGCAGCATCCTTCCTTCGGCTTTCGCCGACTGTATCCCTGAGTCCAGGGACATACTGCTTAGGCTCAGAATCGAACCTGCAACCTTTCGGCCACTGTTCGTCCGTCATCACCACTGCGCCACGTGTTTAACGTCCCGCCGGACATGACATGTTATGTGACAACGTGGGTGACTTGAGCACGGTGATGCTGGGGGCAGCGCTCTTTACAAATTTTCAGTTGTCGCAGGAGTTGATGCTGCCATGGAAAATGGCGGACAGCAGGCTGGTGCCTGTGAGAGAAACAGTCAGGTGTTACACCTGTGTCAGATGGTGCCTGTAATAATATGCACGGAATTGTTGCACATAACTGTGCTGCTCAACAAAAGCTGGCAGGCAGCAGGCTGCTGCATGCAGACGACACCAAGCACCGTGATTTCGTGACGGTGGTAGCTGCAAGCAATAGTAACAGCGCAACACAACAGCCTCAATACCATCCACAGCATAACCCAACAATGCACAAATGCCTGCATACATTCAAAGTGTCACATCTCACTCACCTCCTAGGTCCTTCCGGCCGCGTGTGACAGCAGCTTTGTTCTTCTTCGTCACGACAGACCACTCCTCGTCATCATCCTCATGCTGCAATTGTATGACCATCAACAGCACGTACCTCAAGACCCTCATGGCATCATACAGCAGCTGAGTGCTGCTGAGGGGCAGGCAGCGCGGCACACTATGATCCACAACATCAAAACACACATGCGGCTCGGCACGCGGCAACCAAACACACTGACCGCGAGCACAATGGTACTACTAGAGCCACCACTCACCGCCCAAGTCCTCCCGACCGCGCGTGACAGCAGCTTTGTTTTTCTTCGTCACTACAGACCACTCCTCATCATCGTCATCATGCTGCTGCTGCTGCTCAAGTGCGCCGCTGCTGCTGCTGTCGTCCTGGCCTGCTGCTGCTGCCGGCAGCGTTGACCGAAGTTTGACCATCTCCTCGTGAGCAGCGTCGACCAGGAACTGCAGGAACTCCTGCGCGTCTTCCTGCTCCTGTTATATAACACAAAACGAAACAACACATGACAGCATAGTAACAGGTTTGAGATCACGGGGAGCAAGTTTATGGTAATGCACTACAGGATGTAGCACAGTCACTGCCTCCACACACCAGTCAAGGCTCCTAGCATGCATACCAAGCAGCAGGGTTCCCGAGTTAGCTCAAGAAAGCACCTTATTGAAAAAATTAAACATCATGCAGACCACGAGAGCAGCAGCAACTGCAAGGTCACTGAGCACACCATCAATCCCGCAAAAAAGATGCCATCCAAAACAAAACCGCACCTGCTCTACGATTGCGTTGATAGATGCAGCAGCTTTGAAGTCCAGCTTGCCATTCGCGCCAGCCTGCTGCTGCTGCGCTGCACGGCGCGGGTTGAACGTTGCCACAATGCCGTTCATGCATGAAGGACTCAGCGGCTTGCCACCCAGTAGCATCGCAAGCGGCTGCTGCTGCTGCTGCTGCTGGGCATTGCCGCTGCTGCCGGCGGCGGCTGCGCTGCTGCTGTTGTTGCTGCTGCTTGGCTGCAGGAAAGAAAGGAGGCAGGATGCAGGCAGGCAAAAGGCGATGTGAGGACAGCTGCAGCTGAGGTTCAAAGCACCAGCTACGCCCTGCGGACAGCAGTATGATCAGCGCCGTTATAAGCGCAGTACTGCTGCACAAAGACACAGAACACGAATAACATGTACACAGCGCAGCTACACTCAACTAGAACCACCGGCTTGATACAAGCAATAAAACCAACCCCGCAGTTGGCCCATGCACGAAAGCGAAGCACGCCAAGAAGAACGCACACCATCCTCATACAGCCTATACAAACCCCAAAACACAGGAAGCCGCCTCCCCCCACCTTTGAGCGCTTGCCCTTAGGTGCATCGCTCCACCCTTCTTCTACAACTGGTTCTGGCGGCGCCACAGGCCTGAACTCCGCAGCGAGTGACCGCCAAGCCCGCAGCCGGCACATGCCCACCAAACACACGCCATCAACATACAAGAACTACGCACAGAAAGCTGCCAAACTGCCAGTCCCACGTTTGAGCGCTTCCTTTTGGTGCATCGCTCCACCCTTCTTCTACAACTGGTTAAGGCAGAGCCACAGGCTTGAACTCTGCAGCAAGCGATGCCAGCGCAGAGAGTGTGGGTGAGCTGGCACAAGCCCACAAACAAAGCACAACAAACAGAATGCACACATTCTCTAAAAAACAGCCACAAACAAACACCTTCTGCCAATCCCACCTTTGAGCGCTTGCCCTTTGGTGCATCGCTCCACCCTTCTTCTACAATCGGCTGTGGCGGCGCCACAGGCTTGAACTCCGCAGCAAGTGACGCCAGCGCAGTGAGTGTGGGTGAGCGTGCTGCGTCCAGTGCGGGGCCTGCTGCTGTCAGCTGCTGCATCATGCTGCAGAAGGGGCTCACTGCCATCAGCGCCTGCAGACAAATGAAGGAATCCATCAATTAGCAACGTGTGATATGTTCACACTTCACACTAAACATATTAAACGAACTGTGATGACGTTTGCAGAAGAAATGGGATCTGCTGCATCATGCTGCAGAAGGGGCTCACTGCCATCAGCGCCTGCAGGCAAAATGAATGGCTCCATCAATGAACTACGCAAAGTATGTTCACACTTCACACTATATCAACATAAACAAAATGTGACTGTCCTTTGCAGCAGACATGGGACCTGCATCATGCTGCAGAAGGGGCTCACTGCCAGCAGCGCCTGCAGACACACATTGCAGTCATCAAACAATCAGACGACTTTGTTAGCAAGAGGGGGAAACACTGACACTGGATGCTTGGGGTGATGCGACTTCTTGTTACGCACATGCACTGTGACGTGCTGCAGCAAAGGCTGAATGCTGACAGCACCCGCAAACACCTACAAACACAAACGTAGCAGCTAAACCCAAGCTTGCTGCAGCACGCAGACATACACAAAGCACAACAAATCAGCAGTTCACCCCACCTGCAGCGTGCAGTTCATGAAGCAGCTGTTGCCAGTGTTGACCAGCCCTCTCGGCTGCAGCCGCACCGGGCCCAGCAACGCTTGCAGGCAGGTGGCCAGTAACTGTAAAAAAACTGGTTGGCGAAACAGCAGAAATGAACTGCGCCCAGCCATCAGGCCCGATGCCAACTACAACGCAGACATCTACACACAACGCACGAATGTTCCTGTGCTCTTTACCCACCTGCAGCGTGCAGTTCATGAAGCAGCTGTTGCCAGTGTTGACCAACCCCCTCGGCTGCAGCCGCACCGGGCCCAGCGACCGCGCATCGCATAGCGCTGCCACAAGCTTGCGAAGTGCCTCTACTGCTGCTGGGTCAACGCTGCTCCAGTCTTTCTCATCTGCTGCTGCTGCTGCTGCTGCAGCTTCCTCCGGCTGCTGCTGCTCTTCTTGCGGCTGCAATATAACAGTATCTTCATCTGCTGCTGCTGCTGTTGCAGTTGCGGAGCTGCCGTTGTGTCCCGGGTTATCCCCGTTGCCGGTTTCACCCACTGCAGCTGCCACTGCTGCGTCTACTGCTGCAGCTGGCTGCTGAGGCAATGTTCCAGCAGCGTCTGCTGCAGCTGACTCCAGTGCTGCTTCTGCTGCTGCAGCTGACAACGGCTGCTGCTGCTGCTGTTGCTG
This sequence comes from Tetradesmus lagerheimii, assembly GCA_902809745.2. Taxonomy (NCBI): domain Eukaryota; kingdom Viridiplantae; phylum Chlorophyta; class Chlorophyceae; order Sphaeropleales; family Scenedesmaceae; genus Tetradesmus; species Tetradesmus lagerheimii. The sequence goes on from CADDIJ020000282.1 coordinate 224,876, forward strand.
CTCCTGCTCTGGCTGCTGCTGCTCTTTGGGCTCACTTGGAAACTCTTCTGGCTTCTCATGTACCCTATGTGAGTAATGATGAAGCTTCGCATGACCACCAGCTGCTGCTGCTGCTCCCTTATCACTGCCAGCACTGGCATCTGACAGCCTACGCTCAAGCCTGCCATGAGCCCCAGCTTCCTGAACCCTACCACCCCTAGACCCTAAACCGCCGGCCCCGCGGCCCCCTAAACCGCCAGCGCCACGGCCCCAACCAAACCCTGAACCCCTACCATACTCCCCACCGCGTCCACCCCCCGGCCGTCTCTCCCCACGATCGCTGTGCTGCCTATCCCCCCTGCCGCCGCTGCTGCTGCTGCTGCCGCCGCCACGGCCGTAAGCCCTGCTTGCACTGCTACTGCTGCTATCTTGACCAGCAGGGGGCCCTACTTGCACGGGCCGTTGCGGCTTTGCTGCTGCTGCTACGGGTGCATCCTTTTTCTTCGCTGCTAAAGCAGCCCAGGTGTTGGCTGCAGGTGCTGCTGCTGCTGCTGCTGCTGTAGGCTCCTGCTGCTGCTCAGCAGCTGCCGGAGTTGCACTAGCTGCACTGTCAGCAACTGCTGGTGCTCCATCTGCTGCTGCATCTGCTGCTGGCTCAGCAGCAGCAAGCTCTTTCTCTGCTGCAGGCACTGCTGCTGCTGCTGCTGCTTTGCTGTCCTCTGCAGGCAAGTCATCTGCACCGATGCTTCCAAACACAAGGCCAGTGCTGCTGCTGCTGCTGTCAGCAGCAGCAGCAGCAGCAGGAGATGCAGGTGCCACTGCTGCCGCAGCCTTTGGTGTGCCTGGCCCTGCTGCTGCTGCTGCTTTGGGGGTCCCCGGTGCTGCTGCTGCTGCAGCAGCAGGTACTGCCGCTGCTTTGGGTGTGCCAGGCGCCGCTTTGGGGGTGCCGGGTGCTGCTGCTGCTGCTTTGGGTGTCCCTGGTGCTGCTGATACTGCTGCTGCTGCCTTGGGTGTGCTAGGTGCCGCTTGCGGCTGCTGCTGCTGCTGCTGCTGTGGCTTCTGCAGCCTCTCCGCTAGCGTCTTACCAGAACCCCAGGCAGGAGCCTTTGCACCCCATGCAGGTGCTGCTGCTGCTGCTGCCGGCGCTGCCGCTGCTGCTGCTGCCGGTGATGCTTTGTGTGGCGAAGCTCCCCAACTGTCAGCACCAGATGATTGCTGTGCAGGTGATGCACTGCCCCATCCACTCTTCACTTCTGCTTTATTGCTTGATGGTACTGCTGCTTGGCTAGTGCTGCTGCTGCTGCTAGTAGGAGCTGCAGCTGCAGCTGCAGGTGCCGGCGTAGGCGCAGCAGCTGCTGCTGGCTCTGCTGCTGCTGCTGTTGCTGGTGCTTCCTGCTTTGCTGCAGCTGGTGCTGCTGTTGGTGCAGCAGCAGGCTTGGCCCAAGCAGACTTGACTGGCTTAGGTGAAGCCGGCTGCTGCTGCTGCTGCTGTGCTGCTGCTGCAGGCCTAGCCCATGCTGACGGCTTAGCCTGTGCTTGCTGCTGCTGCTGCTGTGAGTTAGGCGTAGCAGGTAGAGAGTCCATTGCTGCTGCTACTGCTGCTGCTGCTTGCTTCACTTCCTGCCAAGCTACTTCCACAGCTGCTGGCTTGGCTGCTTTTGGTGACAGCACAGCAGCTGCTTCTGAGGACGCTGCTGCCTTTGGCGCATCAGCTGCCGCTGCTGCTGCTGCTGTGGGTGTTTCAGGTGCGTTGCCATCTGCCGCTGCTGCTGCTGGCGCCTTGGCCTGCCCAGGTCGTTTTGACGACAATGTCAAGAACTGCATCTGCTGCCCCTGACCTTGCTGTGCTCCTCCAGATGTTGCAGACAACTGCCGCTGCTGCGGCAAATTCACTGGCGGCGGCGCCTTAACATTGGCATGTGTACTGCTGCGGTGGGCGGTACTGCTGCTGTCCAATGTTGCACTGCTGGTGCGCAACTGATCAGCAAGGTTTGCTTTGCCCCATTGCTTTGTTGCGCCTGCAGGAACTGCGGATCCAGCAGCAGCACTAGCTGGTGCTGCTGCTGCTGTTGCTGCTGCATGGCTGCTGCCGCTGCTGCTGCCACTGCCTCCGCCTAAGGTAGGGAAGGCAGCGTCATGGCTGCTTGCAGGAACGCCTGCAGGAACATGCCGCCGCTGCTGCTGCTGCTGCTGATGTGGCGCAGCGTGACTGCCGCCACGGCCACGGCTGTAGTCATCTCCGCTGCGCCTGTCATCCCTGCGATATGATCCCCCCCTGCCTGCACCTCCACCTCCACCCCCACGAGAGTGAGGATAATCCTCATTCGAGTGACAAGGCCCGTCGCCTGCTGTTCCCCTAGGGGGCCCCCCTTCAAACCGCCTGCCTGGGCCAGCACCCCTGCCACTGCCGGGTGGGCCATCCTGGCCCCTGTAACCACCTCCATGCTGCTTGTAGGCGTCCCTGGCATCGCCTGAGCCGCGGCTCCCGGGTCTTCTGTCGTTCCTGTCGCTGTTAAAGCCTCTGTAGCTGCTGCCACCGCTTCCTCGACTGCTGCCACCGCTCCTCCAGCTATCCTCGCTCGCCTGCAACCCAAGCCATGATTCAGAGCAGTATTAGATACACGCAAACGCCTGGAAATGCAGGCAGGCCTTGAATCGCTGAGCTTCGGCCGAGCAGAGGGCCAACCTACTCACCATGCTGTTGATGTGTCTATGTGCTGTGCTTGATCAACGCCTCGCCATTGATCCTTATACTCCACGCCGGAAACGCTGATCTGAGTAAGCACTGCACTGGTGTGAGACAGGCAGCCAACTTCCTGAGTCTTGGAGGAAGCACCACCAAACAACTGATGTTTAAACGATGTCAACGACCGAAAATATGTGTGGAAACGTCTTTCAGCGAGTCAGTAGAGTCCTGAGCTATAGCCTGACCTGACAGACAAGTAGGTGCTGCTGCTGTGAACTGCTGTGCAGGACAGGTACGTGTGCCCAGCAACACTGCCACAGAACCAGCTGCAAACAATCTGGTGCATGATCCAAGAAGAATATCAGCTGCACTGTGGGCAGCGTTGGACAAGCGGGTTGTCATTCAGGGCTTGAGCTCTTACCTTGCCCGCCAACACGCCTTGCTGCGTATCTGATTCGTGGTGCTACTAGCTTGCAACGCTTATGCTTCGTCAATCTTACCGATGCCAACCTTGCTGCCAAACGCCAAGCACGCCACAGCATAAGTTCACAACAAGCAGGTGCCCGTTTGCTGGTGGTTCTGATCGCAAGCTAGTGATGTCCTGCGTATAGGTTACGACTTCAAGCAGCTGACAGACACTTTAGGCACCGTCATGGCGGTGACAGCGCAGCGGGGGAGCAGTTTACTGCCTGCAGCGCTGCTTGACAATCATGGAGTCCCAGGAGACTGGGTCACAGGCAGCCGTACGCTGGACGTGCTGCTGTTACCAGTCATATTCGCGGTCACCTTCCCCGTGTTGCGGCTGCTGCTGAAGAAGTACATCTACCAGGTATGTGCAAAGCGGCGATTTAGATGGCGCCAGCTGTACTGCCAGGCGTCGGTTCCTCTACACCTGCACACGTGGCATGCTGCTGCAGCCATCAGAAAAAGATCAGCACTGTACCTAGCATGAGAACAACCCCAGGAAAGCAGAGTCCCCTTCTGCTGCACCTGCAGCTCATGCATTTCGAGAGTCCTATTGCTTGTATAGAAGTTGGCCATGCCATGATTGGTTTGGGCTGGCAGCAGCACAGGCCCAAGGCACATAACAAGATTGTCAAAAAGCAGCATCAGTGGCACCACACAGCCACCCACAGCACAGCACTGAATGTGCCGATTTCCCAGTGATGCATGAGCAGCTTACACCACTTCAACAGGCGGACGTGTTTTTTTGTCATCGTACTGTACTGCACAGCAGTTTCTTGCAGGCTGCGCGGTGGTTGGGCACGCTGCAACATGCAGTTATAGCCGATGCAACTGCTGACACAGCATTGTACTTGTTGTGCGCGGCACATGCTGAAACTGTGGTCAGCGACAGCGTATCTGCGGCAGGCGGTGTGGGGACGAGGCACATCTGAAGCAGCTGCATAGTTGGCAGCATGCATCCAGCATCCAGCAGTATGTGTGAGGCAGCGCTTTCACCCCCACACCTGTTGCTTTAACACCGTTGTGTACATGACAACAATGACAAGCCTTACTGCTACAACTGCCTGCCTGCCACTGCACATTGCGCTTTCCTGGTGCCGTATCTGCAGCCGTCTGGCGAAGCAGTATTCCTGCAGCTGCAGAAGAAGCAGGACAAGACGTGGACGCCAGAGCAGATGGAAAAGAAGCTGCAGAAGTGGAATGAGTCCTGCTGGAAGATGACAGTCTACACAATATTCTCAACCGTCGCGTTCCTAGTAGCGTGCCGGGAGCCCTGGTTGCTGAACCCGTTTCGGTTTTGGGACGGCGCGACAGCCTTCCCGCTCAACTACCACGTGCCGTTCAAGATTGCGCTGTTCTACCTGATCGAGATTGGCTTCTACATCCAGGCCATTCCTTTCCTGTTCTTTGTGGAGGTGCGTCCTGGCTCTGTTTTCTAACGCTAGCTGAGTCAGTTTCAGCGGTTTCTGTGCACATGAACAGGTTTGGATTCAACATCCAAGCCATCCTTTTCTTGTTCTTTGTGGAGGTGAGCTCTGGTTATATTTCAAAGCTTGCTGAGTCACTTTTCAGACACTTTTCCCTGTGCACGTGAACAAGATTGGCTTCTATGCACGCAATCCATTTCCTGTTCTTTTTGGAGGTGCCTTCTGGGCTGTGTTCTCAATGTTGATTGAGTCGTTCTTTGGGCTTTTTGTTGTGCATCACTCGCTGCACCTGCGCCTTTCATGCACTTCTGGCTTAGTAGCATGGTTCTGCTGCAATACTCCATGCAGTATGGTGTCAGAGTGTTGTACCACACGAGCACCGCAGCGTACCGCAGCATACAACTGCAGAGGTGACGCCTTTTGTCACATCCCTGCTTGCTGCTGCTGCCATTGTCTGCTGATCAGGTCTGCCGCAAAGACTGGATGGAGTCATTTGCGCACCACATCCGTTTTCATGCTTGCTGACTCAGCAATGCTGAGTCACTGTTCAGGCAAATCTCCCTGTAGGCGTGAACCAGCTTGGCCTCTAATTCAAGCCACCCCTCTCCTGTTCATTGTGGTGGTGCGTCTGGTTGTGCTTTCAACGCTGGCTGGGTCGCTTCCAGGCTATCTCTGCACCACGCGATTTCGCAGCATACCGCAACACACAACTGTCCAGCTGACCGTGTGTCACCATCCTGCTTGCTGCTTGCTGCTGCTGCTGCTGCTGCCATTGTCTGCTGCTCAGGTCTGCCGCAAAGACTGGATGGAGTCATTTGCGCACATATGCAACCTTCGCGGAACTATGGTTCATTGACTTGCTTCTGCAGCAATACTTTTTGCTGTATGGTGCCAGGGTGTACAAGAGTGTTTTACCAGCGGGTACCGCATCATACCTCAGCATACAACTGTCCAGGTGACGCCTTTGTCACCATCCCTGCTTGCTGCTGCTGCTGCCATTGTCTGCTGTTTAGGTCCGCCGCAAAGACTGGATGGAGTCATTTGCGCACAGTGCAATCTTCATGAAATTATGGCAAATCGACTTGATTCTGCTGAGATATTTTTTGCTGTATGGTGTCAGGGTCTACAAGAGTGTTTTATCAAGGGGTACCGCAGCATACAACTGTTCAGCTGACGCCTTTGTCACCATTTTGCTTGCTGCTGCTGCTGCTGCTGCTGCTGCTGCTGCTGCTGCTGCTATTTTCTGCTGTTCAGGTCCGCCGCAAAGACTGGATGGAGTCGTTCGCTGACAAATGCAATCCTCACGAAAATTTGATTCATTGACTTGGTTCTGCTGCGATGCTTTTTGCTGTATGGTGTCAGGGTGTACAAGAGTGTTGTACCAGGGGGTACCGCAGCATCCCGCAGCGTACAACTGTCCAGCTGACGCCTTTGTCACCATCCCTGCCTGCTGCTGCTGCTGCTGCGGCGGCGGCGGCTGCTGCTGCTGCTGCCATTGTCTGCTGTTTAGGTCCGCCGCAAAGACTGGATGGAGTCTTTTGCGCACCACATTGTGACGCTGGGGCTTATGTACTACTCCTGGTACGCCAACTTCACACGGCCGGGCGTCATGGTCATGTTGTTACATGACATAAGTGACATCTTCCTCGAAGCAGCCAAGCTGGCGCGATACGCAGACAAAGATGATGCTGCATTCTGGCTGTTTGTAGTGTTTGCAGTGTCCTGGGTCATTCTGCGCGTGATACTGTTCCCGTGCTGCATTATCGTACGCGTGCTGATTGATCCAATTGTACTGATTTCGATTCCGTATAACATCGACCCGCAGCCACATTACAGTGCGTTCGGGACAATGTTCTCGCTGCTGTTCTTCCTGCACTTGTATTGGACGTATCTGATTTTCAAAGTGATCTACAAGCAGTTGAAAACGGGCGGCGTTGATGATGTGCGGGAAGACGATAGCGATGATGACTAAGCATTCTGTTGCATTGTTACGTGACACTTTTGATTTGGCACACCGTGTTCAGGGTCATGTAGGGAGTGTAGCAGGCTGTAGGGTTGTAGATTGTGATATCGCCCACCGCTGTTGTTGTGGGACTTCTGCATTTGGAATGCAACAGCAGGCCCGGGTGTAGGCGGATGCATGGGCTTGTGCATCTCTATTCCCGGGTAAACGTTTCACCCTCAGTTACTGGTGTGTTGAGAATCAGTTTCAGTGAAACCGTAGATGCATGCATGGGCTTGTGCGCACGTCAGTGCCATTTGTTACTTTGTGAGTCCTCACCAAGTCAGAAGTATTGGCTGGTTGGCAGTGTTTGATGCTGCAAAGATGTGTGTGTCACTTCAGCAACCGCCCAGACAGCTGTACATGACGAATTGTGCAGATATTGTTGGAGCGCACTGTACACATGTGCTTGTTGGAGGCGCATTGCACCGTGCGCGGCGGTCGAGCGGCTCTGCGGTTGCCGACCGCACAAATTGTGACGGTTGAGCAACGCAGCATCATTCTGTCGCAGCTGCGGCAGCCTGCCGCTTGAAGGCTGGGCCAAGGACATGCCAGAGGTAAACTCAACGGTTTCAAGCTGTTGCAGTGACTTCGAGTGTTACAAAGCTTGTAACACTGTTCGACAGTCACTTGGAGCCGTTCAAATTGTGGAATCTCTTTCTGCCAGCACTGCTGGCGGTGGCACCGTACTGCTGCAGTGGTCTGGTCATCATTCACTTGGAGAGACCCCGGGGCCTTGACCTTACATTCCGCGCACGGCCCAAGAGGGGGGGTCGCCCCTGAATTGAATTGCTTACATCTTATCGTACAGGCTAGCTGCGTCACCGCTTTCACTCACAACCAATTTATATGGTATACTATCATGTATTTTAGTGTTCGTTGCGGATGGACGGCCTGCTGAAGTGCGTCACTGGCATGTCGACTCAGTCGCGTGAGCTCAGCAAGCTGGCCAACAGCCTAAAGACAGCAAGTAATTTGCATTTGTGCTACTTGAAGAACTATCAGCAAACTTCATCACGCTTGATGCATGCTGGAGATAGTAACACAAGCACAACATAAGGCCTGCTGGTGACACTGCTGGGCGCCAATGATATCCAAACCTCTAATCAGAAACAAACTTAAATATTGTCTGCTGCGAGATGACCCCGGCATGCAGTCTGTTCTGCGCCTTTGCCCTGCATCGCTAAGAGTGAGCTTGTTCAGGCAGCACCGGAGGCCACCGTATTAAACTTTAAAAACCTTAAATTGGTGATTGAAATGTTTTGAATCATGCATCGGACAGGCCACAGCAGGAAAATCCGCCAGCATGGAGCTGTGGTCGCCCAAGCTTATCGCTGCTACGCTCGCATACCTCCGCAACACGTGAAATCATTCTCGTAACGTGTATGATCCACCAGCAACCACCGCTGTGGCAAGAGCTGGTCTGTAGGATAAGATATAAGCATTTCAATCGACCCACCCCCTCTTGGGCCCGTGCGCGGAATGTCAGGAAGGCCGCCTCCGAGGTGTCCCCAAGTCACTGCTCAGTGATCACTGAGGATTTAGCAACTCCGAGTTGCATCGAACTCAACATGTTCTATCCGTTGCCAACTTGCCAAGTTACCTGAGGTATGTTACAAGCGTAGTTTGAACGTCACTTGGATCTGGACAGCCATGATCGACTTGTTCAGCATTAATAGTCAGCGGCGCATTACAGTGGGTCAGGCCAGCCTTGCTTGCGTGCGCAGCCTTGCGTGAGTGAGCAGCCTTGCATGCGGGGGAAGGGTGTCACTGCATGCCTTGCTGCTTGGGTGCTGCTATTACTTTTACTTGGGTTGCCTGGTCTAAACTGTGCCGCACACAAATATCACCATCAAAACCGTCAGGGCCTCACCAATGCCACCAAAAACATGCTACCAATGTGATCTTCACAATTGGAATGTCTGGCATGTGCACAGACCGTCACCGCGTGACTTGATCAACCATTGCACACTGAAAGTGCAAAAGACAGCTTGATCGCTGCTGTGCAACACAGTTTTCTACCCACACAGCAACATCCAAACCACTGTCAGAGTCTAGACTCTGGCACCTGCGTCAGCAAGCAGTCTTCCACACCAAAAACTACTGCAATTCCACCCAAAACCTGCTTCAATGGCATCCCAGCAGCGCAGCAGTGCTGAATGATCCCGACCCCACACTGTTTCATGCCCAGGTTGACAACATGCACGCACATATCCAAACTGCAGATTGAACTCGGCGTTGGTGAGTTGCAGCACACTGCGCATGATCTACCTGCTCCTGACAGCACATGGCAGAGCAAGTGAACAGCCGCTGGCACCTTTCAGTATACCGTTAACAACAATAGCTGAAGAACACCGACAGGCAGCAGGATGCAACACAAAGACATCAGTTGGATCTGCACACCTTGATGTGTGCCTCAAGCAGAACCACACACCAACGCACATGAAGCAGCATGCCGCAGTTGCAGCTGCATCTGCCTCTGTGGTCTGCAGCAGCATGCCCGTAGGACACTATCATCAAACTTCCACACACTCAAGATGGCATGCATGCATATTCCAAACCAAAATTTTGAAACCAGTGCAGCAAAAACGCCCGTACACATGTCGCTGCCAGCTGCAAGCAGCATAAAACGCAAATGCGGGCGGGGCGCACAGCAGCGGTACAAAAACGCAGCTGATCAAGATCAAGTACTAGCTGTAGCAGCCGCACAACCCCCGCGCCGCAATCAGTGGTACGGCCTGTAACCACGCATGAGGCCAGATAATCTGAACAATATGCACCCGGTAGCCGTGCTACTGCTGATACAAATGCGACCTGCGGTACATGCAAAACTGCAGGAGGTGTTTCGGCAAACGTGTGCATGTGCTAGCCTGGACTGCATGCAGTCCGCTACTGTATCAGAACTCCAGTCTGGACTGACCACAGCCAGAATCGCTGCCTCGTACTCAACAATGCGCTATAGCAGTAGCTGTCAACCAGCGAGCTGCATTGAACGCGCAACAAACACATGCCTGCCTGCCTGCCAAGCTCGCAACATCATCTTCAAGAGTACACTATCAACCAGCTGCTGCAGCATGCTGCATTGATCTGGCAGCAAACGCATACGACTGGTGCGAGCAAGCAACAGCCCACAGCTGCGCGCGCACATACTGTACAATGCTGGAAGCCTGCCAAAGCCTGCCAATACATTCCATGGTCCCGCTTTCTTTTTGGAAGTTGCACGCCTGCATTGCCTGTATGCAGCTGGCTACTCCACCACCGCTAGTCAAAACCCAGTCAAAGACACCATACCCTTCGCACTCCAACCCCCTCCCCCAAACACACACAACCTTTCGGATGCAAAGAATACGCAGATCTGCCACCACACACATGTTTTTGAGATGCAACGAACGCCCTACCAACGACAGACTCCCTGCCACAGTCATTGCTTGCAATCAGATCCCTACACACTCGCACAGCACTGTCTCCAAAGTTGCACCTGACATCCGCAGCTCTGCTGTGCTGTGCTCTGCCATACCACATAACTCAACGTACACACATTCGCACAGTAGGACGATGCTCTACATAAAATTGATGCTTGCATCGCCAGCTCCATGGTGCAAACATTGCATAGCATACACACAGCACCAAAGCTTGTCTGCATACCACCAGCAATCCCTCACATCCATATGACACACGCAGCCACAATGCTGCATTTGTGCCTTACTGCTTTACTGTACATGCTTTACCCAGGGGACTAAAGGCCCCAACGTGATAATCTGCAGTGCCTTGAGCGCATGCCGCACTACTGCGCAACATATCCTAGCACAAATCAGCCTTACGGATGCGGCAGCATCCCCCCCCCACACAAACACCAACCTCTTGGTAGCCTGCCTGGGCTGCTGCTTACTTGGCAGCAGCTGCTGGTGGGTTCTTCTCCCACACCTGCACACAGGCAACAACAGCAGCAGCAGCAGCAGCAGATGGTTAGCTATACATGAACATGAAATGCACTGCCACTATTTTCCAGTAATGGCGTATTCCAGTCGTTGGTTCAATTCGGCACAAGCCTTCACCCCAAGCCACACATCACAGCATTTGGACCCAGAGACACAAGACAGTAACCACAGCCATCCTCATGGACAAATGTCACAATACAGCAGAACGCCCCAGAAACCCCACTCACGCAGAAGTCCTTGCCCCACGTTGCCACCTTCCAGCCGTCTGCTTCCTTGGGCACCAGCCCTCCCATGTCGTAGCGCGCATCCATCCTCACCAAAACTGTACAACACATGTGTGCCAAGGTTCCTTACCTGAAACCAGAGCTGTACAAAAAACAGGCATGAATACACATCCAAGCACACGGCGACACCAGAAACCCCACTCACGCAGAAGTCCTTGCCCCACGTTGCCACCTTCCAGCCGTCAGCTTCCTTAGGCAACAGCCCACCCATGTCATAGCGCGCGCCCATCTTCACAGTGACGTTGCCGCCAATCTCAGCCACGTACAGGTCTGACTCAGCCGCCAGGATCTTCACCTTGCTGTCTGCTACGATGCCGTTGCGGCGGCGGATCTGCAAAGCACCAAATCGCATTGCGTTACATTACATGGGATTTTATGCTCCACTTAACCAGGGGTGGCGACCCCAATCTTCACCTTGCTGTCTGCCACGATGCCGCTGCAGCGGCGAATCTGCAAGCACCACATTGCATTACTTGGGAAGAGGTTGACAGCAACCAACCACAAAGCGCGATCCCACCGCAGCAGCAGTTGATGCACCAATACAGCCCCACTGCACCAACAGGGAGCAGAAAACCATAAGCATGATGCGCACCGCGGCCAGCGTCTTGAAGGTGTTGTGCAGCTTGTACCTTTGGACATGGTCCCAAGGAAAGTCAAAAAGAAGCAACAGCCCAACCGCAGCAAACCATAAGTATGATGCTCACCGCTGCCAGCGTCTTGATGGTGTTGTGCAGCTCGGCTCCCCAGGTGACGTAGTGGTCCCAGAACACGCAGGGGATACCCGGGTGAGTTAAAATGTACGCGTAGCCAGCACCCACCAGGTCACTGCGTGTGGCACACAGAAGCAGCAGCAGCAGCAGCAAGTTGCAGCGCAGGAGTTCACAGTCGCAAGCGCATGTACGCATTGCCCGCACCCACCAGGTCACTGCAACAGATCAAATGACGGCAGCAGCACGACCGGTAGAAGTAACATTTCAGAAAGAAGTGACCTGTGGGAGAGCATGCACAGCTATTTCCCAGAACACACAGGGGGCATCAAGCTGTACGCATAGCCCGCACCAACCAGGTCACTGCGGCATGTCAGTTGGCGGCAGCAGCAGCATATAGGACCACAGGAAACATGCATTAGGGATGGGGTGGCAACAAATAGTAGATGGCTGGGTGCGTCAGAACGTACGGGTAGCCAGCACCAACCAGGTCACTGCGACGTTTGAAATAGCGGCATCAAGAGCAGCAGTAGGAGGGTTTTCACACTAAAAAGCATGCGTACGTTACATGTGCAAAGCACATGTCCAGCTACTGCAACCCTCACATTACATCCTGAACCACACATGTGCAGCACAGCTGCACCTCACCCACCTTGGGAAGGGCCAGTGGTTCTGTGTTGAGCCGGTGTCATGGTTGTCAATGAAGGTCACCGCCTTGCTGGGCCACCTGCAGCACAATGTATGAGGACATGCTAAGATATATGATGCCGGCAATTGGCGCCAATTGGCCTCACGCAGAGGCAGGATCACATCACGGCATGTGTAACTGACTTTACGGATGACACAGTCTGGCAGGACCAGCCACATACAACTGAGAGCAAACTGTTGCTCAACACAATAATTGGCTATTCGATGCTGCTGCTGCTGCGTCTCACCAGCCGATGAGCCCGGGAGGCTTGCCGTCCTTGTCCTTCAGCCGCCAGTACTGCTGGTGCTTCACAGCCTCCTGCAGAACGAAAAATGCAATACAGCACAATGCGCTGCAATACAATACAACACAATGCTATATCATACACGTTTGGGGCTGAAACCCGACCCCAGCACTGGTGCTTCACAGCCTCCTGCACAGCGAGGAGAGAAGCACCAGCAGCACCTGATAGGCACATGCACAAACCTTTGGTTTGTTCTCAACCATGCATTTGCAAACAGCGAGCCCAGTGCAGCATCACCTGCTGAATGCCCCTTGCGGGCAAGGCCCCTGCACTATGCACAATGCACTATGCAACATCTCATGGATGTTTCACAGCTACACACATACAGTGCGCACAGCTCCCACCTGCAGGATGCCCTTAGTGGGGAAGTCGAACGCCGTGCAGCTCTTCTTGTTGCCGTCAATCCAGTCACACAGCCGCTGCAGAGCAGCAGGTGGCAGCATACAGCAGCAGCAACGGCGGCAGCAGGATGAGGATGTGGCAAGAACAGCCTGCTGGTAACCTTACAACTAGCTCGGAACCAAGCGCTGTTGTCTGCTTCAAAGTTTGCCCCTGTACAGCAGCACAGCGCACCTGATCTGACGACTGCCAGCGACAAATGTTGTGTAACAAGATAACATGTTACAAGACAATTCAAATAACACCCCACCTGGCGTGCCGCGTCCTGGCAGCCCTCCAGCTCGCAGCCGTTCCAGGCTAAGTCTGTCCAAAACTCCCCCACATTGAACACGTCACCACCCACAGTGGCGGTGATGTACTCGTCAACAAAGCGAGCTCCGTACCTGTTACAGCAGCAAAGCAGAAGAGCAGCAGCAAATTGAGATCCTGCTGTGGATTGGCAGCGGACACGTCACCGCCCACAGTGGCGGTGATGTATTTGTTAACAAACGACAGCAAGAGCAGGAGCAAAGAGTTGCAAACAGGTGTGAACGCCGGCAATGCGGGAACTGCTGGGAACGCATTGTTTGTGTTTGTAGACAGGTGACCTGCATGCCCTGCAGATCACCTGTGTACAATCACAACCTCTGTGTTCCTCTAGGCGAAGGCAGTAGTTACAAAGAGGACTTGACACACCGCGGGAGAAGAGTTGGCAAGCCGTGCGCTTTGTCAACACTGCTTTCACCCACAAAGCGTGCACCATGCCTAATGGAGCAGCAGCACTGCTGCTGGCAGCACTGAATGCACCGTATGCAACACAGCACACAGTCCCACCGCGTCTAAAATCCACCCCAACCCCTTTCCTGGTGTTGACAACATGCAGCACAACATCTGGTATCATCTTGCATGTAATATGTGATATTGCAACTCACTTACAGCTGCGGGCTGCGCTGTTGTGGAGATGAAACCACATCAAATTACATGCTCCGCTCAACCCGGCATTGAAACCCCAAATCAGGAGCCAACAAGAGGCTCATCATGGCAGGTGATAACAGTATGCAGCACAACATCACACGGTCACCAGCGCACGACGTCCAGCCTCCAGCCCTTGAAGCCGACATCATACAGCAGCTATCAGCAGCTACTACATACAGCTATACTATGTAACGCTCTCCATTTGATTGCAACATATGCAGCACAACATCACACGCTCACCCGCGCACAAAGTCCAGCCTCCAGCCCCTGAAGCCGATGTCGTCCTGCAGGTACTGCAGCCAGTGCTTGAGCGCCTCGCGCAGCTCAGCGTTGGCGTGGTCCAGGTCGGGCGCTGGCCCGTAGTCGTCACCTGCATACCAATAGGACAGCAATCAAATAACAAGTTTGCGAAGGATCGTTGTTACGGGCCACGGCATTGCAGCTTCATTGCTTCATGCAGCCCAGGGTTGGTATGGTCCAGGTCAGGCTCAGGCCCGTATTCATCACCTGCACATTATTGCACAAGAGTGCGTGGTACATTACATGGGTGCCCTTGCCCGTTTGGGGAGCCGATGGCAGGCATGAGCCTAGGCTTATTGGGTGGACAAAGCAACAGAAAGCACAACAGACTTGCATGCCAAAGCCAGCAGTCAAGTAGGCAGAGGATTGCTGTTGGGAGCGGGGGCTTTGCAGTTTCAGTGCTTCAGCGCCTCCTGCAGCTCAGCGTTGGCATGGTCCAGGTCAGGTGCAGGCCCGTAGTTGTCACCTGCACCATGCAACACATGCATTGTTGGGATTATTCAGAGCTGTCGAGCAGTCCATGGTAGCAGTTTTGCTCAAGGTTTGAAGCATGCATCAACGCACCTGTGTCTGGGTTTCCTGTGCCTCCAAAGGCCGGGTCATTGCCTGTAATGGCCCACTTGCCCCAGTCGATCCTGTGACCATCATGCGTCACATCGTCCCTGAACTTGTTCCACTTGCCATCAGTCATCTCATCAGCACACCTGCAAGGGGGGCCATGCGGCATGACATAGATATGCTTCGAACTAGGACGTATGTGTACAGATTGAACTTGTTCCAATTGCCGTCAGTCATCTCATCAGCACACCTGCAGGGGTCATGCGGCAAGACACAGATGTGCTAGCAAGAAGGACCAATGTGTGCAAACTGAACTTGTTCCACTTGCCATCAGTCATCTCATCAGCACACCTGCAGATGGCGCCAGACACACACGATGATACCAAGACATGCTTTCAAAAAGGGGAATCTGTACAAACTTGTTCCACTTGCCATCAGTCATCTCATCAGCACAACTGCCGGGCGGGCATGCAGCGAGACACACATATGCTTTCAAGAGGGACGAATGTGTACAAACTGAACTTGTTCCACTTGCCGTCAGTCATTTCATCAGAACGCCTGCAGGGTGGGCATGCGGCGAGACACACATATGCTGACCCCGGGTCTTATGAACTCCAAACTGCTTTAAGAGGCTTGCCACAACAAAGAAAAAAGTGTCCTGCTTGAATTCCAATTAGATGGAAAAGCTGCCATAGGGGGACAGTGCATGCATGCAGCTGCTGCTGCTACTGCTGCTGCACAAATCCCGCAGGTACTCTGCTTGCAGGAGTTCCAAAGCTGCACTACAATGTCAAGGTGTACAAAGGTAAGATGGTGGCATGTCATGGCTTTGTGGTGTGCTACTGTTCGACTGGTGATGACCACGGCTGGTCATCCAGCAGAACAGTTGCACACCATAAGCCAATGTGCCTAGAATGTTGGGCCTCGATTGTCATCTCACCCAAGGCTGATCTCTACATAAGCGATGTTGAACGTCTCCTTGTCGCTGATTGATGCCACACGCTCCAAAAGCTCAGCATTCTAGTGTAGTCTCTACAAGTTGCCAGCGTAGTAACGCTTTGAAAAAGCCTGCTAGATAGTGGCTAGACTAGATCAAAATGGCCACGAACTAGTAGGCTGTATAAAAGCATTTGTAACACCAGCACTATCCCATAAACAGCGTATGCAGCGGGGCTCCAATGCTTGCAGGAACGGTCAAACGGTCAAACACTGTGTACCCTGGGGCAGCAGCAGACATACACAAAGGACCACAGCTATGCCGCACCTGTGGTTGATCACGATGTCAGCAACAGGGTACATCCCCTTGTCGTTGATTGCTGCAATCAGCTCCACCAGGTCGTCCTTGTTGCCATACTTGCTGTTGAGGTTGTACAGCTGGCCTGCAGCAGCAGCAGCAGCTTTGCCTTAGCGCATTAACACGTGCTAAGCTGAGGTATCATAGAGAGCAGCTGTAGCAGCAGCAGCAGCCAGTGACGGCAGTCAGTGCTGTCTGTAACAGAAGCAGACACCATGTGCTGCTGCGGATGCACTGCATCTGCAGGGGCTGAGCCAGCATGCAGTTGACATGATTGCCATTGGCAGGATGGCCTCAGGAAGCCCCCTGTGCGTACTGTTGTCATCGGATACTCAATGCGCATGTTACAGATTGGCGCAGGCCTGGTATTGCCACAAATCATCATTCCTGATCAGTCACGCTGCTGCAATCACGCGTCTAGTGAGCAGTGCTGCTGCTTAGCGCATGGGCTGGCCAGCTCGCTGCGCATCTCACCTGGCATGTAGCCCTTCAAGCGATTGGACATTCAATGCGGCACAACAAAGAAGTTTGCAGGAACACCACGAGTGAGTCAGTACACATGATGCATATTCTCTACCGGGCGCTGCTGTGCTGACAGATGCAGCAGGGATGCACTGTGCCTGTTTCAACCATGGCCTCCAAGGGCTGTTACTTTGAAAGAGGTGAAATCTATTGCATGCACAGGTTGCAGCAGATGGTGCAGGAGGAGCAATGGTGTACCTGCTGCTGGGAGTTGATGCGAAGGAAACAATTTGTTGACTACATATTCAGTAACTGTGTACTGATGCAAGGATATTGCTCTGCAGCACATCTAGCTGCACTGCAGTCAGCACATAACTTCATGCAGCTGTGCTGCTTGTGTGCTGGCGCACGTGCTCCCATCAATTTAACATCATGCTGCACACCTGGTCCGAAACAGACTGGCTGGGGGGCGGCAGCCAGATGTGTGTTGCACTTAGTGCCTGCAGGAAGAACATGAAGCATTTCATGACTGGCCAGCAGCGATAGTTGCATACTGCTCAAACTCTTGCAGGAAGTACCCGGAAAGTACTGCTCTTATTGGTTTGCTGCCACGCAGGGCTTGGGAGTAACAAGCACGGTGCCGTCTGTCACAAAATCAAAGAGGTAGCCACTGGTAATGAAAAACCAATATGTTTTTATGTACAGAACACTGCTGTTTGTCAAACTTGTGGCAGTGCACAGAACGTCCATTGCTGTGTGATGTTGCTGTGTTGTGCATCTGCACAGCCAAGTGTGCAGCGCTGTCGTGCTGCGCACCTTGATATCATCGAGCTTTGACTGGATGGTCTTGTACCAATTCTTCTTCTGGCAACTGTCCCAACCAAAGGCTGCAGGAACAAGCAGCAGCAACAAAGCTGTGTCGACGCTGACACAACCCACTGCAGGTGCCCCTATTTCAGGTGCCTGTGGCTGCTGTTTTCGCTGCCTCACCCGATTCTACTCACATTGAATCAAAATGGCATCCTTGTAACCCTTTGGTTTCTCTGCAGGAGCAGCTTCAGGTGCTGCAGTCTCAGCAGGCCTCTGTACTGTTGCTGTGGCCCGCACTCGCACCGCCAGGGCCCTGGGCCTGTTCCGAGCAAACACTGGTACACTGATTGTGCCACGTAAACGCTGTTGCTGCAGCCGCGATGCTTTTTGCTGTGCCAGCATCTTGTTTCGTCGGTCCTACGTCACTGCTCCAAATTTCACCGCTCACAGAACACTGCTGCTATCGCTGCTGCAACTGAACATAAAAATGCCCAATAAATTTGATCGGGAAGCAAGCTCGGATGCTTTGTAGCGACAAACGACAAGGGCTTTTTCGAAACTCTGGGAGTGTTGTTTTAGTCAGTGTCCAAGGGGCGGCATCATGGTACTTCAACATCTGAAAGTGATTGGCATGCAGCAGTGTGCAGAGCTAACTTCAACTAGTACAACCCTAGCGATTCGTGGCAGAAACCAAAACTGACAGAGGGCGTACTTGCTCGGAAGCGGCAATTTGGTGCCCACGCCGTCCTTAAAATGGTTTGAAAGGTTATTTTGTATCCCTTGATTGGTTCAGTGGCCTTTACACTCCCACACCAGTGGTCCCATCTCCCGACAGTGTTGCCACGCGTGCAACCTGAAGGAGCTTGCTACGCAGAAGTTTTGAGACAACAAAGTATACATTGTGGTGCAAACAAAACGATATCTAGTCTAAGAATTACTGCTGCTGGTCGCGAGGATGGCCCAGTGCCACCAAGAACTGCTGCTTGATTTGAACGCCGATTGCGCCGAGTTCTGCACGACGCAGGGGCACCATCAATGGCTAGCAGTCGGCACCTACCAACTAGATGAAGCGAGCAGTGCAAGGCACGGACGGCTGTACCTGTACAGCTTGCAGCAGCAGCAGCAGCAGCAGCAGCAGCAGCAGCAGCAAGTATGGCAGCCACAGCTGCAGCAGCTAGCCACACTTGACGTCCCAGGCATCTTTGACCTCCAATGGACACACGTGCCAGCCGTGTCTGCTGCTCCATGCATGGGCCTGGCTCTTGCAGACAGCACATTGCGGCTGGTGACAGTCCACTCAGCAGCATCTCAGCCCACAGCACAAGACCAGCAGCAGCAGATACAAGGTACCTCAAAACTGCAAGAAACCGAGCAGCAGATGCAGCCAACAGCTGCAGCCGTCCTGCAGGAGGCCTGCAGCTGTCAGGCTGTGGCGTCAGGCATGGCACTCGCTTTGGACTGGAGCTGGCAGCAGCAGCAGCAGCAGCAGCAGCAGCTGCTTGGCGCCATCAGCTCATCAGTTGGCACGATCAGCATTGTGCAGGTGCGGCAAAGGCATGGCCTGAACAAAACCTGGTTGCACGTCGTTGATGTGTGTGTGTGTGTGTGTGTGTGTGTGTGTGTGTGTGTGTATCATCACTTCACCAGCAGCTGCGCAGCTGAGATGCGAGGCCAACGTCGGGCAGCAGCCAGACATCATAGCCGACTCTGCTGCGGTAGTACGCTTGCAGCAGCACCTTGACAGCTTGCATGTGTCCTTTGTAGAAAGCCTCCTGCTCTGATAGCGTTGCTGAACCCTAAGCGCCTGTTCTGTACACTGCAGGTGCGCGAAGCTGGGCTGCAGCCTGTGTTTGTGCAGCCTGTGTTTGCAGATGTTCGTGGCACCAGTGCTGTGAGTTGACAGCTTGCGATTGCCCTTCACACAAGCTTCCCTCCTCCAGTGTCATTGCTCAAGCCTGAACCCCTCTTTCTGTGCCCTGCAGGTGCGCGAAGCTGGGCTGCAGCCATTGGTGGAGTGGCAGGCGCACGAGCTCGAGGTGTGGATGGCGCACTGGGACAGGCACCAGGTGCGCGCACCGCTGAGCAGCATATGCACACACGTTACATTACATGGTATGTTACGTGTTGTCGTATTGGCATCCCCGTCATTTGATTTGGCGTGTTTGAAACGCTGGCTAGAGGCGTGGATGTAACACTGGGACAGGCACCAGGTGCGAGCAGCAGCATGCGGAATTGTGTTGTGTCATGTTATGTGATGTGTCATCTTGTACTGTCACAATAGGCATGCAATTCATTCCAATTGGCTGTTCATATCGCCAGCTGGAGGCGTGGACTGGGGCACTTGCAACACTGGGACAGGCACCAGGTGCGAACACTGCTGAGCAGCATATGGACACATGTTATGTTGTATGGTATGTTGATGTTATTCGCTATGTTGAGTTGTTGAATTGGCATGTGTGTCATTGCAAATGGCATGTTTGCAACGCGAACTGGAGGCGTGGATGGCGCACTGGGACAGGCACCAGGTGCGAGCAGCGGCATGTGGACATGCGTTATGTCATGTTATGTTATGTTGTCATACTGGCATGTGCTTTTCTATGATGGGCTGTTTGCAACGCGAGCTAAAGGCATGGATGGCGCACTGGGATAGGCATGAGGTGCGAGCGCAGCATGCGAGCACGTGTTATGTTTTCTGCTATGTTATGTTGTCACAATGTGAATGCATTTCATCAAATCGACTGTTCAGAATTACAGCTGGAGGCTTGGCGCGTGCGTTCTAGGTGTGGTGGCTGCTTTTTGCATAAACGCGTGCTGAGCAAAACCTTTCTGCCCTGCATTGTGCTGCATGTGCTCTGGCTGTTCTGCAGCCAAATGTGCTGTACTTGAATGGTGCGGCCGACCACTGCTCGTGCGGCATGTGAAGCGTCTAAGTGACAATGGCACTGCCTGGTGGCATAAATAACACCATCAGCTGTCATTCCACTTGCACTATGCCCCCTGAATGTTTGTGGCCGCCCTGTTGTATGCCATATCTGCTGTCCACAGCCCCAAGTGCTGTACTCGGGTGCGGATCACAACAACTTGTTCTTGCCTTGCCTTATTGCTGCCCTGCGCCGCGTCTCATGTGCTCTGGCTGTTCTGCAGCCCCATGTGCTGTACTCAGGTGCGGATGACTGCTCCTTCAAAGGATGGGACACCCGAGCTCCATGTGGCAGCAGCAGCAGCAGCAGCGGATCTGAAACCCTGGACAACGATCCAGCCCCCGAGCAGGCCCCGATCTTCAGCAACCGCAGATCACACGGCGCTGGTGTGTGCTGCATCAGCAGTCACCCACGGAAGCAGCAGCTGCTAGTGACTGGCAGTTACGATGAGACCGTGCGGCTGTGGGATGTGCGCAGCATGCAGAAGCCTGTTGAAACATGCCAGGTGAGGGTTCAACAGGTATGGGTAGCAGAATCTGATGGTTGGTAACGTGGTGTACAGCAGTTATCTTGAAGCTGTGCGGCGTGTGTGCTGCATCAGCAGTCACCCATGGAAGCCGCAGCTGCTGGTGACGGGCAGTTATGATGAGGCTGTGCGGTTGTGGGATGTGCGAAACATGCAGAAGCCTCTTGAAACATGCCAGCTAAGGGTTCAATGGGTATGGGTAGCAGAATCTGATGGTTGGTAACGTGGTGCAGCTGTGCGGCGTGTGTGCTGCATCAGCAGTCACCCACGGAAGCCGCAGCTGCTGGTGACTGGCAGTTATGATGAGGCCGTGCATCTGTGGCATGTGTGCAACATGCAGCAGCAATTTGAAACATGCCAGGTGAGGACTGATGTGTGGTGGTAACTTGCAGGAGTGTTGTAGATATCACTGCTGTGGTGCTGAGCAGTTGCCGTGAAGCTGTTTGTCTGTGTGGAGTTTAGGCAGCATGCAAAGCATTTGGAACATGCCAGGTGGGAGCAGCTCATACACTGCTACCTTGGGCCGAGACAGTCAAATGACTAGGAGTCATGTGACTGAGTGCGGCACAGAGTTTGTCTTGAGTGTGTGCTTGACTTGACAGACGCCACTTGTCGAAGTTTTGTTGAGATGCTGCACACACTGCTGCTGCTGCTGCTGCTGCTGGCACCTGCAGGTTGCCACTGGTGGCAGTGTGTGGCGGCTGAAGCGGCACCCACCATGACAGCTGAAGTTGAGCTACTAAACACACTGCTGCTGCTGTTGCTGCTGCTGCTGGTGCCTGCAGGTGGCCACTGGTGGTGGTGTGTGGCGGCTGAAGTGGCACCCCACAAATGACAACCTGCTGCTGGCTGCCTGCATGTACAACGGCTTTGCCCTGGTGGCCGCAGATAACAGCTGGAGCAGCTTGAAGGTGAGTTCGAATGTGCAAGGCACGCACCATCATCGCCTGCAGTGCTGACGCAGCCACTGTATCTGAAGCTGCATCTTCGTTGTTCTTGCTGCTAGATATTCACACATATAACACCCCTACCATTGCCTGCAAATGCTGACGCATCCAACGCTGCTCTGCCATTGGTTTCACTGTTTCACTCTTATCGCTGCTCGCTGTTGGCAGGTGGTTGAAGAATGCATGTAGGTGCGCACCATCACTGCCTGCAACTTGCTGTGTGTATGGCGTGCACAATGCTGATGCATCCAACGTCTCCAACGCTGCGCTGCCGTTGTTTTTGCAGCCCATCCACTTTGGCAGGTGGTTAAGGAGTATAAGGGCCATCACATCCTGTCAAGCTTTCGGCATTGCCTGCAATTGTGATACATCCAATATCTCCGCAAACAAGTTGCTTCACTGCTCACTCACTATTCACAGGTGGTTCAGGAGTATAAGGGCCATGACAGCATTGCCTACGGAGCTGACTGGTACAAGGGCGAGCTGCCAGCAACAGCAGCAGCTGCTGCTGCTGCTGCTGCAACTGCAGCCTGTGATGGTTCTGATGACAACAGTGAGAAGCTACAACACAGTCCGGCATCCGCGGAGGCAGCAGCAGCAAGGCATCTGGCAGAGATGCAGCTGAGCAGCAGCACAGATGCAGTAGAGCAGCAACAGATGCAGCAGAGAGATGTTGTGGCGACGTGCTCCTTCTATGACATGCGGCTGCATCTGTGGAGCCCTGGAATAGACTGCAGCAGTGGTTTGCGTTGAGTTTGATTTGCGCAATGTCACGTGCTTATGCGGCATCAGTGTGATCTGCGTAATGCTGTATTTGTGACACCATGTGCATCGTGCTGCACGGCTCAGCATGCATCATGCAGGCTGCTGTGCTCAATGGAGCGCCACACGGCTGTGGATGATATTGCAGAACTTGATGCTGCTAGAACGGTCACCGGCGGCCGCACTGCATGACCTATTTTGTGCATGAACCGAATCGGAATGCATAGCCTCTAGACCAGATCCGATCTGCGGCTCTGGTGCCTCAAACTTGAGTGGCCGCCGGCACACTAATCAGTGGTGTTGGTTGATCGGCTATTGTTGAAGCGTTACGGTTCAGCAGTCACTACTCAGGCTGATGCTCAAGACAAGTTTGTAACATACCGCCTCTGCATTCAGTGGTGCGGACAGCTGTAAAGGTAATAGCAGCACCCAAGCAGCAAGGCATGCAGTGACACCCTTCCCCTGCATGCAAGGCTGCGCACGCAAGCAAGGCTGGCCTGACCCACTGTAATGCACTGCTGACTGTCAATGCTGAACCAGTAGATCATAGCTGTCCAGATCCAGGAGCTTCCGGGGCACCAACCCTTCTGCGTCCAGGGAGCATCAAGTAGAGGGCTGCGCATGCACGCACTTCGATATCTTGAATAATTACCTGAAGCAGAAGTAGAAAAGGCAGCGGCAGGGGGGTCGTTATGGGCTGGTGCCCTCAAAGAACCTGGTCCTGCCGCCCCTCTGGAAGTCCTGAACGTTGTCCTTGCAGCTTAAACCCAACGCCGGTAAACCATCCTGTGGCCAATGTACACGTTATCTTGACATCTACAAACAAACACAAGCATAGCAGCAAACCAACTACAAGCAGCAGCAGGCGTCAAGGAGCAACAGCAGCATGCAAACACGGAAGAGCCTTTACATCGCAACCAGTGGCCCACTCATAGCATGAGCGACACTGGACATCTATTGTTGGGAACTTCCACTTGGCAACTGTGGAACACCATGTGACTCAGGGCCTCAGATTCTTGGTGAGCACATGCGTACCGCAACATTCTTTACATGCGTATCATTTCACTGGCCTGTACATCACCTTGTTATTGGAAGCAGCCTGCCCACCAGTGATTTATGCAACGGCCCTGCTGATGCTCATGCACAAGTACTGCACAAACCGCAACACATCCCTAGCCACACCTTTTGCCGCCTTATTCATACACTGTTGACACACCCTGTAAAAGCAGCACTGCTGTCCGGGACCGTGCGGTGATTCCAACAACCTAGAATGGACACAAACGCCACAGAACAACACCCCGTGACAGGTCTTCTGGCCACCAGACGGCACCAGTGCCCAGGTAACCAGAAAATACCAGACGGCATCCCTGTAGGGCAGCTGAGCAAACCATTGCTTGGTGCTAAGCCCGCACGCACACCTCTTTGACAATGCTGCCACCTGGATTACTTCTACTTGCTGTATGCTATATGCTACTTGGTTTGTGTTGGCTGGGCAGAGTTGTTGTGTGGACAGCCACTGCACAAAGACAGCTGCCGGGCACAAAACTGAAGCAGGCTGCAGCTGATCACAAGCAACCGTTGCGCCACACATCAACAGCCGCATGTATACAACCACGCATCTCCTTATGTCGAGGCAGCCGTGACAAAAAAACACATCATGAAGCAACGTGCCAACCAAGGAGTGCAGCGGTGCGGTTCCATGATCTACACCTTGCTATCCCCCTATACCTCCGCTAAGATAACAGCAGCAGCAGCAGCAGCAGCAGCAGCAGAAAGCTTGCTGGCCAACACATCTCAGCACCCAAAGTCATGCCACGTGCACCAACAGTGTATGACATGCCTAGGTTAAGGCAGCAGAGGCCATGCACATGCTGCTTATGAGATAGCAGCAGCAGCACCTGCTGATGCAGATCACGCACATAGCAACGATGCACACGCTGCTGACACAACAGCCGTAGCGGCAGGGTAGCCTACATGATGCAACCTGCAGAACCCTGGGGAGCGATCTACAAGAACCCTCTTTGGCAAGTGCATACCATCAATTATGAACGCGTTGACAGCCACTGCCAACACAGAAAGGACATTCAGCAGCGAACACTGTAACATACTGAACTAGCGGAGGCAATACACAAGCACATAGCAACAGCAGCAGCAGCAGTATTCCCTAGCAGATCACACACTATACTGATGCACACGCTGCTGACACGACAGCCATAACAGCAACCTGATGGCAAGCTAGCATGCAACCTGCAGAACCCTAGGGAGCGATCTACAAGAACCCTCTTTGGCAAGTGCATACCATCAATTATGAACGCGATGACAGCTACTGCCAAAACAGATAGGACGTTCAGCAGCGCACAGTGTAACATGCTGAAGCAGCGGAGGCAATACACAAGCTGCTTATGAGAGAGCAGCAACAGCAGCAGCAGCATGCTGATGCAAATCACACACATAGCAACGATGCACACGCTGCTGACATGACAGCCATAACAGCAACCTGCCGGCAAGCTAGCATGCAACCTGCAGAACCCAAACGTAGCTATCTCTAAGAAATTTCTTTGGCAAGTGCATACCACAACAATCAACGCGCTGATAGCCACTGCGAAACAGGACATTCAGCAGCGACTTGTCTCATCATTGCAGCAGTTCGAAGCTCTTTGGTGGGAACTATTTCCACATGCATCACTCAAAGGCCAGAAAATCAGCTTGTGTTATGCTTGTCCATGTGCATCACGTGTGGATATGCAAATGCATCCTGCTAACATGCAACTGCGCACTGCTGCTGATGAGAGAAACAGCAGTACTGTATCCTAGCAAACAGTACTAATCAACCACCTGATGGTGTTATACCTGTCCTGAGGTCAAAACTGCAGATGTATGTACACTGCACAAAGGTCAAAAGTACACGTCAAACCTTCTCAAGCACAGATCAAACACCAAAGGCATGACTTGCAAAGCGCAGGCATGACTTGCTGCCAGCAGCTGCGCAATCACATGTTTTCAGCCAGCAAGGGAGTGTCCAGTGTAAAGACTCAAACTGCACCACAGTGTCTGGCAACAGAAAACAATCAGACAATCATCGAACCTAGTGAACTTCAGCATGAAATGTTTGGCCGCTCAAGCTGCAAACATGAACATGAAGTTCACAGCTACGCACCGACTCACAGTGCTACAAGCTTCATAGGCTATGAAGTGCGACTCCTCAGTTCAGCAAACTTCCGGCAGTTGGTCATGATGCAGTTTGAATCTCAGCTGCCTTACTACGATATACACACTCCCAGCTGAGGCAGCACTGCATTCAAACGTTCTGGCATCCAAAACGCTACAAGGTGTATTTGCAGACGCAGGTGTCAAGTCAATCATACGGGCCAAACATGGCATGCAAAGCCATGAAGAGATGGCACGGAAACCTCCACCACACATGCCTGTTGACAACAGCGTTTGCTGCGGCGTGGCAGGTAAACATATTCACCTGACCCTACTGGAACCCAAGAGAGCCGTTGCTGTACACATGCACGGCAATCAATATAATCAATATTCAAAACACTAGCAGCCTTGCAGACGGTGTAGACCGTGATGACTGTTAGATACATGCAGATGCACAAATGTGACGCAAATGTGACGACCTTTTGTGCAGTCAACTGCTGGCTGCCTGTACATTCAGTGGCAAGCGTTTACCACGAGTTGGGATGACCCACAGAAACACACTTGTAATATGGCAGATCACTGACCGGCCCTGTGACTATGTCAACTAAGTTGCATTCACACAACATGAAGTGTTCATGCGTGGAAGTCACTTCCACGAAAGTTTGCAAAAAGCACGCTGTACATGCCACGTCTGCCAGTGCTGGCAGTGGTGCCGGGCTTTGGTGCGCATGAAAGCTCTATTGAAAAAGCAATGCATGCCGAATCAATGCGTGCTACACCAGACACAAGGGAGTGCGCAGTCAAACAGAACCACACTGCTGCTGCAGAGGATGCACCAGATTCAGGTACTGTAGCGGTGTCAGAGGCACCAAAAGAAAACTGCCATGCTGCAATGCTGGATCATCCTGCCAGGAAACATCAATATCTGAGTGGTGCTGTAAACTAATGTGTCGTAAATTTGCGCACTGTGTACATTAACACCGATGGATCCTGCAGACCCTCTGCACTAGAGGCGCTGTCTGCTGAACAAACACGTCAAGCATCATTTACATGCAGTATGAACTGCAGATACTACCTTGCTGTTGAGCAGCACGACACTCACCAACACTAAGACGCCCTGCTGAAATCTTGTCACGTGTGTGCAGCATGTGAGCACACAACTGCGATGTGCGACACACGTGACTGGTGCGCTAAGCATCAATATGGAGAAAACAGGATCACAAATGATGCAAATTATTCGTGGTCAAGATACATGTACTGTCCCGATAAACAATACACAATGGCCAGCTGAGCAAAAACAACAAGACAAGTCGGATGCTGCTGACCATGTGCCCATCCTGCACAGGCGAAAGAATGAACATCGCGCTTCCCACCATGACGGGCGCAGTGGCTTCCTACACAGCTGCATTCATGATTCATCACCCTGGAGATGTAGTACGGCACAAACGTGTTCATTTGGGGTGGCTCATACCATTTAAGATCCGTTCTGACCACAGCCCTGTCCCTGCTGCTGCTGCTGCTGCTTCAGCAGCAGCAGCTGATGCCTAACAGACCAGCAAGACGCTGCAGTCGAACCATGCAAGCAGCAAATCACAGCAGCAGCTCACCAAACGAAGCCCCTGTCTCTTCCTGCAGCGACTCAGCCTGACTCAGCAAACCTTGGAGCTGCCCCACGATCTGATCAAACGTCGGACGACCTTGGGGCTCTTCCAGGCAGCATGACTCAGCAAGCGATCTGTACTGCTGCGGTACAGCGCGGCTAAACTGCAGGCGAGCTCCCCTGTTCATTACGTCATTTAGGATCTCGGCCATTAGCCGGCCCTTCCAAGGTTGTGCAGCCATAACTGCCTCCCACACTGCAAAGTAGGGATGTTTTTGCAGCCAGCAGCAGCAGCAGCAACAGTGTGTTAGGATCTCAGCCATGAGCCGGCCCCTCCAAGGTTGTGCAGCCATTATTGCCTCCCACACTGCAAAACAAACCAGGTTACATTTTGCAGGAGATGCAGCCAGCAGCAGCAGCAGCAGCAGCAGCAGCAGTGTCAGCATCACTTCTGTGCTGTACGGTGCAGTGCAGGGTGCTCTGCATTGCCTGCCTCTCAAATCAGCGTCACAGCAGACACACCTGGCACCGATACTCTACATATGTCATCGCAGCAGCAGCAACTCATTGTGTTGCTGGGCCGATAAGTAAAGTCCAGCATGGCATGCTTGAGTTGCCTTCAAGTCTGAAAATCTTCATCAGCAATGACCACAGTTCCGTTCAAAACAGGCCCTTCGGTATGGTACTCACTGATGAATCCAAAGCTGAACACGTCTGCTTGCTTCAGCAGAGTTCCGCATGGCATGCTGATGCGCATTCAGCTCTAAAAGCCTTCAGCAATGATGCCGCACTGAGTTTAATGACAAGCAGGACCCTCACTGATGACTCCAAAGCTGAACACGTCTGCTTGCTTCAGCAAAGCATGGCATGCATGAGGCACATTCAGCTCTGATAATCTTCAGCAATGATGCACAAATTTCTATGCCGAGCAGGCCTTTCGATATGGTACTTACTGATGACTCCGAAGCTGAACACGTCTGCTTGCTTGCTGAGTTGCCCGCTGCGCATCAACTCAGGCGCCTGGTGGCTGACAGTGCCCATGGCAGTGGTGGACAGGTGCGTCAGGCCCTCATTGATCACCCTGCACAAAGGTGACATGTTACAACAACACAATAACATGTCATGTGCAGAAGTGGGGTGGTTTCATTGCTGTCAGCTCAGGCGCCTGGTGGCTGACAGTGCCCGTGGCAGTGGTGGACAGGTGCGTCAGGCCCTCGCTGATCACCCTGAAGAAAAGTAACATGTTATATAGCAACATAGTGACATGCCATGTGCGGAAGTGGGGTGGTATAACTGCTGTCAGCTCAGGCGCCTGGTGGCTGACAGTGCCCATGGCAGTGGTGGACAGGTGCGTCAGGCCCTCATTGATCACCCTGCAGATTGTGACAAGCTATAACCAAAAAACATGTCATTTGCAGAAGCAGGGTGTTTCGAGCTCTGTCAGCTCAGGTGCCTGGTGGCTGACAGCGCCCATGGCGGTGGTGGGCACATATGTGACGCCCTTGTTTATCATTGTGCAAAACAACATGTTAGAACAACTGCACATCAACAAGCACTGTGCCAAGAACAGGGTTGCAAGCGCTGCCAAAGCATTGGCACTCGCAGCAGGTGCTGGCAGCTAGACCTGTACTCTGACGTACCGGGGTGCTGCCATTGCTGTGCCCAGTTACAGACCCTTTCATCACTCAAGGTTGTGTTGGTTTCACAGAAAATATGCAACATGGGAACACTGGTAGCCTGCCTACCTGCTCATCCCAAAGTCTGTTATCTTGGGCACCAGTGTCACTGCCGGCTCAGCTGCCGGCCCTGCTGCTGCCCCGCTGCTGCTGCTGCTGCTCATCCTGTTGCTGCCGGTTCTCCCCAGCACCCTGCCAGCAGCTGCCCACAGAGACCTGCTGTTGACTGGCATACTCATGCTGTGTGCAAGCTTTGAGGCAGGCTGAGCTGCTGCTGCTGCTGCTGTTGATGATGATGATGATGGTGAGTCATCAGCTGCACCTGCTGGGACAGCTGCAGGAGGCGCAGCAGCACAAAAAAGCAGAAAGATGAATTTATGAATGTTACAGTGGTGTTGATGATGCAGATGCTGGTGAGCTGCAGGCTGGTGAGCTGCCAGACGTTGAGGCCTGGCGTGCCATTTGTTGATACGCTGCACACTGTTCTGGCAGAACTTTAGGTGCTAGCATTGCTCCGTGAGTTGGCCCATCATATAATATCTCTTATCTGCTGAGCATCTATGACGCCTTGCGCAGATAGTGCAGCTGGAACTGCATGCTCACGAACTCGCCATGCTACCCTCACCTTGTTGCACCTCCATGCAGGAAGTCCTGCTTGTGCAAGCTCACTGTTACAATGGTAATGTCTAAGCTTGGCATGTAACTTGTAACATATAACATGTAACAGCTGCAGCTCCAACCACCATGCAGCATCACGTTTGCCGCCGTCAAGTCTCCGTGCAGGATGCCCTGCTCGTGCAAGCTCACGATAACCATAGTAGCATGTTACTATTTACACATCACATGAAATGTCACAATTGCAGCCCCTAAGCTTCACCCACCATGCAGCATCACGTTTGCCGCCTTCAAGCCTCCGTGCAGGATGCCCTGCTCATGCAACCACTGCATGCCCTGCGCCACCCCCAGCAGCACCTGCAGCAGGATCCCCTGCAGG
The DNA here is from genome assembly GCA_902809745.2 of Tetradesmus lagerheimii. Taxonomy (NCBI): domain Eukaryota; kingdom Viridiplantae; phylum Chlorophyta; class Chlorophyceae; order Sphaeropleales; family Scenedesmaceae; genus Tetradesmus; species Tetradesmus lagerheimii. Next base: position 254,706 of record CADDIJ020000282.1, read on the forward strand.
ACAACACAGCACTGGGGTGGCTCATGCCGTCCAGGATGGTGACTGGGACCACAAAGAACTATTCTCTCAAAGCAGAGAGCACAGGACAAAGACTGAGCAAGCTGGACTGTGAAAAGCTTTCAAGAGACACCCAGTCCACTGACACAACAAGCACGCAGTGATATGGTGCACACTTGCAGCACTGCAGCTGCCTATGACAGCCTTCAACAAGCTCAGCACAAGTTGTGTCTTCAGTCGGCGCAGATTGTGAGCTGCTGCTGCTGCGCGGTGCTGCTGCTGCTTCTGCTGCTCACCATCTGCGGCACTCCCTGCACGAAGAAGACGCCTGCGTTGCGCTCCAGAACAGCGTCCTGCAGTGTGCCTGCAGGCAGGCATTACATTACATTACTTTAATTACATAACATTACATAACATTACATTACAATACATTACAATACATTGCAATACATTGCAAAAACGCCTTAGTTGCCCTGCCTATCTCTCTGGCTGTGTGATCTTGACAACATGCTTTTTGGTTGGTGTGCTTCTTCAGCACATGCTGCTGGCTGAGTGGGGTGTGTCACTGACACACCGCAGATATAATCTTATGCTCAATCTGGAGAGACCCTGTGCTCAATGGATGGCCTCAATGGGCTACATTGTGTGCTCATCTTCTTTCGTCACGCGTTGACATTGTGCTCATTTTGGGGTGGCTCATACCATCTGAGATGGTGACTGGACCCACATGAACTACTCTCTCTCAAAAACAAGCAAGGCATCAACATCAAACAGTGAGAAGGGCTGGGCAGCGAAATAGTGCATGATTGGTTATTGTGGGCGCCCTCGTTTGCTGCTGTTGGTGTAAGGACCTACACACCTAGCGACAGCCGCGCATGCGCACGTACTACGAGCTCGACACAGAGAAAGATGTGGCCACAACAAACCAAGTGTGCAATATCATACTGAGCTAAATTTGCCTGTGTATTTTGTTCAAACAATGTCATAACATTTATAGTAACACCCCTTACCTGCGTTCATGAACTCGCTGATGATCCACATCTCTGTGACCTTTGACTCGACGCTGCTGCGGCCTCCGTACCTATGATGGCATGAGAAGTCCTGCAATTACAGCAACGGCATTAAAGTAACGAATACATCACAGGTACATATAGTTCAACAGACATTGACAGCATTTACAGGTTTGGCATGAAGACATGCAAATGTCGAGTCATGTTATGCATGAAACAGCCAAGCATGTGCAGCCACAGCAAACCCCAGCATGCTCCCACAAACTGCCGCATAGCCCATTACAGCACCCCCACAGTCAACGCGGTCAAACTTTGGTCAAACAGCCGGTCAAACTACTGCACGGCGCACCTCAAGCAGCTCGCCAGGGTCTGCTGCTGCTGCGCTGCTCCAAGTTACGTAGTGGTAAGCGCGCACCAAGTGCGGGTGCTGGAAGCGCATCATCATCGACACCTCGCGAGCGATCTGTAGCACAAGAACAGCAAGCGATGCAACGCAGCAGTGTTAGGGAGCTTGGGGATCACACATGCAACATATGCTAGTGCGATGCTACAAAGTGCTTATTGTTGACCCCACCCGCAACATCTGACACATATGCAGTTCAGCACTTGTAGTCGCTACTGCTTGCTGGACAGCCATCAAACAAAGGAGCGAACATGCGCAGCACAGCACGTTGGAGTTAGGACCCCTGCTGAGCTTGGAGTGCACAAGCTGATGTAAAAGCCTGATGTGTTTTGATGCTGATAACGTGTTGCTTTTCCTACCTGCTCCGTGTTGTTGCGCTTGTGGATGATTTGCTTGATAGCCACATGCTGCCCTTCAAACAGGCCCCTGCAGCAGCAGTAGCATCAAAATTTGTCAAAAACAAGAACAACGGCACGGCCCAGCCTGGAGGGACAGAATGTTTCGTATGAATGCAGCATCATATGTCAACCTGTGAGGAGTAACACGTAAACCACAACACAGCACACACAGCATTGGCAGTCCTGACTTTGCACATATAAACTTCTACAGCACTGCTGGTCAAAGTTTGTCATATACGTCTGTCAGTCAAATCACGGCTGTTACTTGGTCAAAACACTGGTCGAAATACAGGTCAAACTACTGGTCAAACTGACGCGCCTGTACACTCGTCCAAATGAGCCCGCTCCACACAGCCTCCCCAGGTGAATGCCTGCAGCCTGCTGCCGAGTCAAACTCCCTGCAATGATTCCTGGTGCGTCTCTGTCGCTGCTGCTGTTGTTGTTGCTGTTGCTGTTTCCTGCAATGGCAGCTGCTGCTGGCTTATTCACGCTTTGCGGCTCCGAGCTGCACTTGCACGGGGCTAGGCTGTACATCACGCATCCCCATGCGCAACACCTGCTCGTGCATGCTCTGCTGCTGCTGTTGTTGCTGCTGCATCTGCAAGTGCTGCTGAAGCACTGCGATTTTGGCAGATGCAGTGCGTCGCGGAACGCATACCACCTTCTGACCACCACCCTCTGACGTCCACATGTTGGTTAGTTGACCAAAGGATGACAAAGTGCTGCTTCCATTGCCGCCTGCAAGCCCCCCTGCAACCTCTGCTGCTGCTGCTGCTGCTGCTTCTGCTTATGGTTAGTAAAGCTGCCTGCGCCAGTCTCTGCTTCTCCTTCTGCTAATGTGCCTAATTTACTGCCAGAGGCGACAGTAGGCAGCCGCCCTTGCAGATTGCCACTTGCTGTCAAAGAGACAGTTGCAGGCAGACGCCGCTGCAGCTGATATCCACCACTACTGCGCGTGCTGCTGCTGCTTGCAGCGCTAATGCTGCTGCTGCCGCTGCTCGTGCGCAGCGGGCCAACATGCTGCCCCTGCTGCTGCTGCTGCTGGGATGGCGGCAGCACACCTGCTGCTGCTGCTGTTGCTGCTGCAGTGTCATGTCCCTGCTCTGATACGTCAGATCCAAATCGCGACAGCTGTGCAGCGTCAATGCCGCTGTTACTGCGCATGCTTGCAGTATCTACCCCGCTGCTCGTGCGCATCGACACCACTGACTCAACACCGCTACCGCGCCTGCTTCGCAGCGTCCCTCCACATGATTGAAGCGTGCTGCTGCTGACCCCGCTCACGTTACTGCGTTGACTTTGTAATAAGCTCATGTTGCTGCGTTGACTCTGCAACGAACTGACTGACTCAATGCCGCTGCTTGTGCGCCTGCCAAATAACGCGCCAGGCCTGCCAGGAGTACAGGATGGCACAGCAGGCACAAAGCCGCTTGCTGTGCGCGCTATCCTGCTGTTTGCGCCTTCAAAGTTGAAGTAATCCGTCACAATGAACGACTGCCGTGGCCGCGGCAGTCGGTGTGTGCGTGGCACACCCATCGGACTTCCTGCAAACCCTGAACCCCGCCCGGGTGAGTGCGACCCTAAACCCTGACCAAACCCTATGCCAAACCCTGAATCAAGGCCAGGGCTTTGGTCCCCCAGGGCATATGCATTGCTGGCAATGCAGTCATCTGCTGCGTCATCTAAAAACTGCAGCAGCGCTGGGGGTGCATCTGCGACCATGCAGTTGTAACGCCGCACAGCACCAAGCTTGCTCAACGCTTGTGCATTCTCTGCATCGCCAGAGTCAAATGCAGCAGCTGTGACGACGTTGCTGCTGTCGGTTGCTGCTGCTGCTGGAGCCTGACCCTGCTGCTGCTGCTGTTGTGAAATGACCTGCTGTAACCAATCTGGCACTGCAGGTTGTCCTGCTGCTGGTGCTGCTGCTGGTGGGCCGTGTGCAGCACTGCTGCAGGTCACATCACTGCTGCTGCTGCTGTTGCTGGGGCCAGCATCTGGCGTTTCAGTTAGGGGTGTGGAGAGCCCCACTTCTCCCTGCCAGGACTGCACCTGGCAGACTGACTCGAGCTGAGGCACACAAAACCCAGAGTCCTGCAGGCACCATGTAACATGACATTGCATCAATCAGTGTGATCAATACTATCAATTGGTGTGGTCAGTGGTATCAAAAACGGTGCCAAGCGACAGCTGTTATGGTACCACAATGCACGCTGCCTTGTGCCCAAGGGTTCTATTGCACCTGCATGTCCTGATCAAACTATGCACATGCTACGACTGGTCGTTTGCATACGGACAGATGCAGCCAGCAACCACGGCAACTGCTGTTCCGCGCAACAGATGGTAGGAGGTATGGCGCATGAGGCTTACACACATCCCCTCACTCAACTGACGCAAGTGTTACGTGTGAACACACCACGCGTAGCTCAATCACCCGATCATCTGTGCAACTCACTTGGCAGACGCTGTTCAGGATGTTGACTGCATGCATGAAGTCCTGATCCTCCTCATGCTGAGCCAGCTCAAACACAGCACAGTGGCTGCTGCTGCTGCCGGCGAGATCGTACATGGTCAGCAGCAGCGTTGAGTGAATGCCTGCTCGCTGCGCCTCCGCAACACGGTCAAACTCAACCTGTAGACACATGTATGAAGACAGCAGCAAGGCGGCGGCAAGCATATGGCTATGTCAGCAGCAGCGTGGAGTGGATGCCGGCTCGCTGCGCCTCCGCCACTCGGCCAAACTCAACCTGCAGATACATACAAGAATATAGCAGCAAGGCGGCGGCACGCGTATGGCTAACATAAACCCCAGCATTTGCCAAAACAATTCCGGTAAGACCGTACGTCAGCAGCAGGGTGGAGTGAATGCCGGCACGCTGCGCTTCCGCGACTCAGTCAAACTCAACCTGTAGATACGTTTATGAAGGTAGCAGCAAGGCGGCGGCAAGCAGGCGGCAAGCATATGGCTATGTCAGCAGCAGCGTGGAGTGAATGCCTTCATGCTGCGCCTCCGCAACACGGTCAAACTCAACCTGCACATACATATGTGAAGTTAGCAGCAAGGCGGCGGCACGTATGACACACGGTCAATTTCAACCTGTAGATACGCATGTGGCTACGTCAGCAGCAGTATGGGGTGAATGCCGACATGCTGTGCCTCCGCCACACGGTCAAACTCAACCTGTAGGTACATACATTTGAAGACAGCAGTAATGCGGCGGCGCGTATGTGGCTACGTCAGCAGCAGACTGGAGTGAATGCCTGCTCGCTGCGCCTCTGCAACCCGGTCAAACTCAACGTGTAGATAGATGCAAAAATAGCAGCAAGGCGGTAGAAAGCATATGGCTACGTCAGCAGCAGTGTGGAGTGGATGCCTGAATGCTGCACCACCGCAACCCCGTCAACGTCAAGCTGTGCACAGTGGGCACATACAAACGGCCAGCCATAGGATGCATTGAAGGTCAGCAGCAGCGTCAGCTGGATGCCTGTGTGCTGCTCTTTCAAATACACATTCACGTATGCATGGGGAATGATAGGGGCAGCATGCCGCTATTCAATGATCCCAGTTACCTGCTGGCTTGGTCCATTGCCGGCTGACTAGGGCAGCGCAGCTCAAGCTGCAGTTGTTACAATTGTATATCAACACAGAAATAACATGTTAATAACATCCCTTGTAACACCTGCTGCTTGGGACCTTCACTGCTGGGTGAGGTTGGGCAAGGCAGCTCAGGCTGCAGTTTTCACGAATGCCTACAAACTCAGAAGTGACACGTTAGTAACATCCCTTGTAACACATCTCACCTGCTGCTTGGGGCCTTCACTGCTGGGTGAGGTGGGGCAAGGCAGCTCCTGCTGCAGGTCTGCAAACACCCTGCTGATAGGGCACAATGAGTTTGCTCCGTCTACTGCTGGGGTGTACTTTCCGCTCTCATACTTGTACAGCGCAAGCGCATCACTGCAGCCCATGATGGCGAAAGGGCTCCCCTGCAGTAGCAGAGAGAGGAGACAAGTTATGTATAACAAACAGTAGAATGCATCATATCAAAATCTGGTAGGGGTAAAAGTTGGTCAGGCAGCAGGGTTGTTCTGTGCAGTATCAGGGCAGCATTGCAGCCCAGAATTATCACAGGCCGGCTTCGCTGTGCAGGGAGCTGCCCAGCTGCAAGTGTGTAGTTGTTTGGGGTGATGATTGAAGCGTTAAGATGGTGAAGCCTAAGATGTTGTGCAGGGGAGACAGCCGAATGCCGTTTTCATTGGTTGCAGTAGATCTGGCTGTCATGCAATTCGCAGCACATGCAGCTGGCATCTCACTGCATGGGTGTCAGCAGCTCCTGCTAGCAGTGCGCACTGCAGCATGCTGCTGCTGCCGCTGCTGGTATTGGATCTGCTGCTGAAAGGTACTGCAGCCAATCTGATCGAAAGTGTTCCACTATAAAGCATACATATTTGACTGCGACTGCATCATGCACGGGCTTGCTTGAGGGTATCGACAGCAGGTGTGCAGCGCAGTCTACTGCAGATGTGCCGCACCTTTGTACTCAGCACGTTGCCCTGCGGCATCCAAAGCTGTACCAATGCCCCTTCCTTGGCATTTTCGGCATACAGAAAGGAGAAGCTGTTCACCACAGCGCCCAATCTCTCATGAACGCTGGAGCTCGCAAGGCTACCGCCTTCCATGATGGGCCCGCTCATACATGCATTGAGACAACTATTGTCTGTTGTAGTTTCGACACACGTGGTACTGGGGCCTGGTGGCCGGGCAGCGGATACTTGGCTAGTAGTCTTCTGATCAGCTGGCGATCGCCGAAGTACAGTCCAGCAATGACTGGCCGCACATATTACAAGAACTCAAAGTACTACAACACCGTCTGATGGTCTCGGATGCAGCCTAGACCACCGCAGCCATCGCAGTTACATGTACAACTAGTGCGGGGTTTCGTGTTGGCAAGGCGACTGCAGTGATTCAAGATGATTCATAAAGTAATCTACAGGTATGAAGCAGCATAGCCTGCAGTCGGTGCTGCTTCTACTGCAGTGACTCTGTGTGCGAACTTTCCTGTGTGTGATCACGATGCTGCACCACAACGGTTCTGCGTTCGCCGAACACTTAGTATCAGACTCTGCACCATAACGCACTTTTGAATGATGTTTCTGCATAGCCAGAGGGCCGTCCGCATTGGCATGTTCGTGGCAGCTATGACACAGCCCCTACCAGAGGCCCTGGAAGTGGCCTCACAGTGAGGATCCTACCATTCATGAGGGGCCAACCGTGGGGCTCACATCATCATCATCATCATCATCATCATCATCATCATCATCATCATCATCATCATCATCATCATGTTACCCAGTCAAGCCATAGCACAAACCACGCCATCAGCCGCTGTGTGGGGCAGCCCGCAGTCCATGATCTAATAATAATAATCATTCTGATAAGCCCTACCTTTCGGCATCGGCACCGCGCCTCACCCTCTGGGGAGGCGGAAATTGAACGACTATTATTCTCTCTACTGGTGTAAGGTAGACCACCCAGACCCTTACACCCCTACTAGGCAGCATGTTGGAATCACCCCAGATGGTGGACTGCATACCTAGTAGGGCTGGTATGTATATAGCCAGCAATCGACGGAGTCCTGCGGAGAGTCGCGAGGACAATGGCAGTATCCTTCCTTCGGCTTTCGCCGACCGTACCCCTGAATCCAGGGAAATACTGCCTTGGCTCAGAATCGAACCTGCGACCTCTCGGACACAAGTCGACCGTCATCACCACTGCGCCACGTGTTTAAAGTCCCGCCGGACCGCAGTCCATGATCTGTCACATGTTCAACACTGTTGCATGGCATGCTGCTGCCCTTGCCATGATGGCCAGCTGTCCTCACCAAGCACACACCACTGTCCCTCAGGGACGAGCGGCTGGCCAAGTCACCCAGCTGCAAGCTGCTGCCCTTGCATGGCCAGCCGTCCTCACCAAGCACACTGTGTGTGGCACACCACTGTCCCTGCTGGTCAAGTCTGACCCACATGCATGCAAGGCAGCTACACATGCATGCAAGGTAGCCTTGTGCCCAGGACATGCACCGGCCAACCCTCTGGCAAACCTGCTACGGCACAGGCACCCAACACAGCACCGCGACCATGCTTAGACATGTATCACACATGATGAAGCACAGCAAGCATGCAGCACATGTTTTGTGATGGAGACACAACTTGGCTGCAAACTGATGCCATCCGGGCAGACGCCAAATGAGCACTACACAAAATGCCCAACGCATCAGAACGGCACATGTGATAGGTTCCTGCAAAGCCAATGTACCTGGGCCGGATTGCTTTCGAAACAGAACCTTTGCTGCGTGTACCATGGTGCTAGCTGGCACGTGTCGCAGCTAACTGCATGAGGCTGAATCAAAGCGCCCAGAACAGCCGATCAAATCAAACTGCTGCTTGCTACAGCACCTGCTCACAGCGAGCAGCAAAACAGATGCACAGCAGCACAGCTGCAACTGCGCTATTCTTGCATGCGACTTGCCAACCAGCCAGCAGAAGAGAAAGAACCGAAGAATGAGACCACAGCTGTGTGCCAGCACAGACTGCCCCCTGTAAAAGCCACAGTTTTGCATGCGAGTGATTTATGCCGCATCAAAAGCTGCCCCCACACGTATACTACCCCACGCACGAGCCCGACCTACCGCCTACCTAACCTAAACTGAGATGCCGTTGCTCCAATTGACCTGACCTGACTCTGAACCTGACCACCTAACAAGTGCTGGTCAAACTGACGGTCAAACCTAGTAGTAAGATGGTCAAAGTTGGTCAAAGTCAGCAGGTCAGACAAAGGTGTGATGTCACTATGCTCTTCGTAGTAAGCTGTGCTGCGCTGTGCCCAATATCGCAGGGAGCAACCACCTTGCCGGTGCTGCTCAAACCTGCTCAACTGCCACGATGTCGACGTAACCATGCAGCAGAAACAACTGCAACTCCCCTGTCAAACCTAATGCATTGCAAGCACATGCATGAGCCTGCAGATGCTGCTCAAGTCTCCGGCAGGACTCGAAAGCCAAACTGCAGCGCAACTCCCCAATTTTGCGTGCGCAGCACTTCCAGACGGCAGATGAAACAACACAATATGCTGCTGCTGCCAGAACGGGTGCTGCTTTGGACATTGTCAGCTTGCTGCTCCACACAGGCACTTCAACCACCAGCAAAGATGCTCAGATACCATGCATCATCACGCACAAAGTTTCCTGCAAGAGCCTCACTTGTATGCCTTGTGGTCGCACAGAAGCTGCAGCTTGGTGAGACAGCCGCCGCTGCTGCTGCTGCCAACCACGCTAATCAGCTACTGTGAATAAGCAGCCCATGGTGCAGTAACACAACATACACAAACAACGCAGCACCACATGCTGGCTGATTGTGCAGTGTAAGCCGATGGTTGTGACGCAAATGAACTGCCAGGCGTGCAAAACCCGCTGCTACTGCTTTTGAAGCTATCCTAACCTTCCCATGCACATGCAGGCAAAGAGTGCTGCGCAAGCCAATACTGCACATGAAACTGCAGCGCACAGCAGCACTGCAAGCTGCAGTGTGCTGTGACACAGAAACAACAGATCCTGTTGAATGGTCACTGACTGGATGTGTGTGCACCCTGCTACTGCATACGCATGTTCCTGACGGCTCTAGCTAGCAACAGCAGCAAGAACATGGCAACGGCACTAACAGCATCTTGCGTATCCTAGCTGCCTGTGATGAGAGCACAACAGCAACTCCGGACCACAGCAAAGCACACACGCAGCCATTTCTGTCCAAGCAGCAAACTGACAAGGCACAGCGCAATCACAAGAATGACACCCGCACATCCTCATCCAGCAGCTTTGTAAGCCTGCGCTGTTTGCATTGCCACACTGCACACAGCCAAGTCACACACGCGCAGCACACCCAACCAGGCACAGCAAAGAAGAGACACCACCGCATCGCCTGAAGATAGACATATACTGGGTGAATGATGGCGCCTCTGGCAAGGCGCGAGAAAAGTCAAACCAGGAAAGGCCAGACAGCACAGGAAACCGCCCTGGCTTTCGTCAGATGCGTCACCGGTCAGCGTGCATGTAACGTCACATAACATGTCATCTAGCAGTCAGGTAAGCAAGCAGCGAGTCCCGGCGTATGAAGCAGCTGCACTTGCGCAGTGTGCGTGGTGCTCCTGCAGCCTAACTACGCGCCTAACAGTGGCTGTAGAAGATCTCTGCTGCATCCTGTCGGGGTGCATTTGCGTGGGCCCTAAACCCCATCGTTCCCTGTGTGCGCAAAACCCTGCGTACGCTTGCCAAATGTCCAACACACCACCCACACGCAGCGGCAAGGTAACAAGGCGACACTGAACACGACAAATGCGCAAGCACACAGTCTGCCTAGAGAGTGTGAGCATGCTAAGAACAGCCGCTAGTAACGTTCTGCCTGCCTGCCTGCCCACCAAACAGTTCGATTCCTCCGCTCAACTAGAGCATACCTGAAACCTAAACCTAAATGCCCATCCAACGCAACAACACCAATAGAAACTCGTCACATTGTGCAGCTGACTGTATACATGCACAGACACACATGCCTGGTGTTTGCTGGCAGCAGGATTCGAAGCTTGCACCAGCAGGCACAGCTCATGCATCCGCCAATACACAACTCCATCACAGCTGCTGCAGGCATCATGCAAGCCCTGGCAGCGTTTCACTCCACACAATGTATATGTCATCACAACAATGCCCTGCGTGTGATGCTGCTGCTGCTGCTGCCCGCCCAACCAACACAACAATGCGCCTGCCAAAACCACCCTACTTCCTGCCATCAGCCTGCCATCTGTTTCCCACCCCAACCTACATGCATCCACCCCTAAGCTCAGCCTAAAACCTCCTACCACAACACATAAGTAAAAAACTAACTATCTGAGTGTACCTGAATAGATTTGAGCAAGTTTGGGGCTACTGTACACCCCTACATAACAGATACCTACATATCCTAGCTGAGAAGCTGTTGTGAGATGCCTGATGTACCCTACAGCGCATGCGTACGCACAGAGTGTCTACCTAGCTGCCACAATACGAAAGCGAGGTGCGCCTACACACCCACTGCACACGCCCCGCTGCCTGCGCGCTGCAAATCCTAACAAGTTCTGACGATTCTGGAATCTGCACAGCGCCTGAAACAAAATAGTGCTGCTGCTGCTGCATATGTCACCTACAAGGGCCACAACACGTGCATGCATACATACAAACAAAGACAGGAAAAGAGAAGCGCCCAGAACACCCGCGCGGACACACACGTCCGATCAGCAGCCTGCCACAGCATGCCTACAAGAAGTAACCAGGTGCTTGTCACCTTGTTTTTTGTAACCTAACCTGCCTGCCTACTTGCTTCTCCTGCTTGTGATAGCAACATGCACACAACACCCAGCAAGACGCCACAATAGCGCTGCTGCAGCAGCAACAGCTCGCAGCAGCTTTAGAGTGCGGTAGCCAGCAGCAGCCTGGCAGCAAACCAGAGGGTCACAACAGCAGCACAACAGCCACACTGATAAATCCCAGGGCATCCTTCCATAGCACCAGCAGCACTGACAGCAGAACGTCCCGTATGCAAGCACACTGCGGGAAGCATTCACACATGCTACATGTCAACCAATTGCACGCAACTGCTGCCGCTGCTAGCTTTCAACCCCAGGCACACACCACGATGCAAGCCAGAACTGCTGCTGCCAGCGCTAACCCCACGCTGCTGCTGCTGCCAGCGCTAACCCCACGCTGCTGCTGCTGCCAGCGCTAACCCCACGCTGCTGCTGCTGCCAGCGCTAACCCCACGCTGCTGCTGCTGCTGCCGCCCGACACACCCTAAAACGGCGGCTGTGGGCTGTGCATGCCAGCTATAGGGTGCATCCCAGGCTGTCCCAACGGAGACGGCGGCCCTAAACCCGCAGGCCCCAAAACCCCAGCGGGGTGCACTGCCATACCAGGCCCCATCGCGTAGGGGTTCATCTGCAGCTGAGGGTGGTGATGGTGGTGGTGCATTGCACCCGGCATGCCTGCCGCCCCCATTGCTGCTGCAGGGCTTAACGGTGGCTGCATCGGCCCCCCGAGGTTCATCCCACCAAACAGCAGTGCCATCGCTTGCGGGTCGATCAGTGGAGGCGGCATATTAGGGTTTGCTCCTGGGTGCTGCAGCCCTGCAGGGCCCATGGGGGCCTGCGCCGCAGCGCCGTAGTACGCTGCTGCTGCTGCTGCCGCTGCTGCTGCGGGGCTCAGGGGAGGCTGCATGAGCTGCGGCGGGCCCGGCTGCAGCAGCTGCTGCTGCAGCAGCGGCTGGGGAGAGGGGGACTGCTGGTGGTTGCGACCGCGGCGCTGCCTGCGGCTGCTGCCTGAGCCGCCGCCACACTGCGGCATGGCAAAAGAGAAGCAACACCCCACACCATTGTGCAATGTAAGTTAGGCGCATAACCCGATTGTAAGTTTAGTGCTGCCTGCGGGTGCTGCTGGAGCCGCCACACTGCAGAATGGTAACAGGAACGCAACAAGATGTCATTTAGTTAAGCCACATGATGCTGGTGGTTGCGACCGCGGCGCTGCCTGCGGCTGCTGCCAGAGCCGCCGCCACACTGCGAAATAGCAACAGAAACGCAACAGGATGAGAATTATCAGTTTAACGACACAATGCTGGTGGTTGCGACCGCGACGCTGCCTGCGGCTGCTGCCGGAGCCACCACACTGCGGAAAGGCAACAGCAGCGTAACAGGATGTGGTTTAGTAGTTAGCCACACGATGCTGGTGGTTGCGACCGCGGCGCTGCCTGCGGCTGCTGCCGGAGCCGCCGCCACACTGCGGAAAGGCAACAGGAGCGCTACACGATGTGATTTAGGTAGTTGAAGTGTTTTGAGCAAAGGATCCAGTACTATAAGGTAGCAACAGGAGTAAAGAGAATCTGTGGCAGGTCCAGATCATAGGGCGGACACACACTTCAAAGATCGAACAGAGTTTGCAGGAAGCCCACGCCTTTGAAGAATTGATAAACACACTCACAGCACCCTGACATGCACCCATATATGGCAGCAATGCAACAAAGTGCAGCAAAAGATGCGCTCTCACTCACCGCATGCTGCTGCGGCTGCGTTGTTGTCTGCTGCAGCGCAATTCGCTGCAGGTTCAGCAGCGGGTTATCTTTCGGGTCCAGCCCATGCTTGCGTGCAAACGCATTGCTCATCCGCGGCACGGGCACAGCACTCGGGGACACTAGCTGCTTGTTAGGCGACGGGCTACTGCCACCCACTGTCGCAGCTGCTGCAGCAGCAGCTCGGTCGAGCTGCGTTGCGCTTTCGAAGCTGTCTGGGGCACCGCCGCCGCTGCCGCCGCTTGCTGCTGCCGCAAGGCCGTCGCCGCTGCTGCTGGTTGCACGCTGAGCAGGGGACAGCAGGTGGTCTGTCACTGGGCCTTGGTCGGCTGCGTATGCTGTGTCTGCTCCTCCCGTGGATAGCGCGGGTGGCGGCGCGATGCCCAGCACCACCTGAGGGCAGCAGCATGGGAGCACGCACACGCACCGTGATTGCAGGCGGCTGATGTGTGCACGAAGAGGTGGTAGTGCTTTACAAATGCCACAACAAACTCAGCATCTCACAAGGCAATATAACAGGACAATGTAACAAGCCACAGCTGTGTGGCGTGTGGCACGCGCAGGCGCTCCTCAGGGTTGGGCACACACTGACAACACGTGACGAGCCTAACAAGTCACAAGACAATGCAACATGACAAAGTAACAATACAATTTAGGGTGAAATACATGACAACGTAACATGAATGTAACAGGTCTCACCTATGTCGCCTGTGGCACGCGCAGCCGGTCCTCAGGGTTGGGCACACAACAACAAGACATGATGAACATGACATCTCACAAGACAACGTAACACGGCAAAGTAACAATGTCACATGACAATGAAACATGCCCTCCCCCCACCTGTGTGGCCTGTGGCACGCACAGCCTCTCCTCAGGGTTGGCCACACACTAACAAGACATAACGAACCACAACATCTCACATGCCAATAACATGACTATGTAACAATGTAACATAAATGTAACATAGCCCACCTGTGTGGCCTGTGGCACACGCAGCCGCTCCTCAGGGTTTGGCACGAAGCTGTCCACGGGTGTGCGCAGCTCGCTGATGTTGTGCGCAAAAAAGCACACAGGCCTGAGCAGCAGCAGCAGCAAAGATGTCAGTTAGTTGCAGCCATGCTCCAGACAAGGCGTTTCAGCTGGATCCACGGCCAAACTCAAGTGTACAGCAACTTCCTTGATACATCACACAGGGCAGCTGCACAAGCAGAGCTGCACCGTATGAGCAGCGCTGGCCTCTATCAACAAAGGACAACAACCAAGAACAGGGCGCCGGTGCCTGCAGATGGAACTTTGAAGAAGGCGCACAGTGCTGCTGCAGACCAACCCTGCTGAGAATAGCTAGGAACAGCTAAGAGCAGGCCCTCCTGCAGATGGACTTTGCGCGTGAGGCGCACACAGCAAATGCAGACAGTGCTACTTCCAACTAACCCTGCTGCGGGCCGCACCTGTCGCACTTCTCCTGGTCCTTGCAGAGCTGTGTGCGGTAGCGGCTGGGGTGCAGCCACGACTCAAACACGCCTGCGGCAGCCAACACAGCAGCAGCAGCTGTGTTATACACTTGTTACAACAGCTCCACACGATATGCTGATGCAAGCCCCTAAACTCAAGTTCTTTCATGGCACAAATCAAACCTGCAGGCAGTCAGCAGACGCAAAAACAAGGTGCGCTCACGCACAAGCACTGCTGCAACCAAGGCAAAGCGCTGCACTTCGGCCAGTGGGTCACACAATCATGGATTGCAGCCACAACACACAGTGGCAAGTGACAAGCAAGTGCGCAGATGTTGGAAGTGAACTCACCGTGTGCGTACTGGCAGGTGTCGCCGCGCACGCAGCAGCCCTGCCTGTAGTCGGGGCACACCAGGCTGCTGTAGCGGAGCTCGCGCGGGTCGCGACGCCGCGCATTCTCCGTGGGGTGCGCAAAGGGGCACGCGCGCCAGTCGTGCTGCAGAACAACATGAGAAGGTATGCAAATCATTTTGCGCACGCTGACTGCAATGTGTGTGATGGGAGGAATGCACACACAGAGCTACAGCCAGCACGCTCCTGCTTCTGACAATCGTCAGGCTGCTGTTTGTGCTGCAGTGGTGCTGCTGGCCCCTCTGCAGCTGCTTGCTTGTTCGCTGTTGTGCATCTGCTGCTGCTGTGAGTACAGCTGCTGCCGCTGCTGCCAGTTGTGCTGCTGCAGCCACTGTGTAACTGCTGCTGTACTCACCGCATAGCGCTTGGAGCAGCGCAGCACCTGCATTTAAACAAGTCAAACAAGAGCAGGGCGATGCAGGGTCAAGAGGTAGCAAATGCTGATGCGTCGGCAAGCATACTGCATCCTGGTTGTAAGTGCACCCAACATCCATAGTTGAGCGTCTGATGCATGCAATGCAGGTTATATGACATGTGATGAGATGAGCAGATGCATTCGTGCTGCACTGACACAACTGCTGCTTCAGAAAAGTGTGGCTCCTGGCTGCCCTGCAACAACAGAGTGGCAGGTGCAACTGACGTACTGCTGATGTACTGCAACTGCTGTCTCTGACTGTGACCGCACGACAATGGCTTCAGATAAGCCGCTCTGCACTGCCATAGGCACAACACATTGAGCCAGCTTGCGTTGCTGCAAGCAAACTGCGATTTGTTGCAGTGTGTGGCCACTGCACTGCCTGCAGGCAACTGCAAGCATTCCACATCTGCTGTGCCTGCCGAACTGTCCGCTGCACGTCCGGCTGCGTAATACGGTACTGCAGCTGCGCTGTAGTGTTTTGCTGCGCCTGCCTCACACCTTGAAGCAGTACATCCTGAACGTGTCTGTTGAGTACTCAGGCCTTGTCAGGTCTGCTGTGGAGTAAGGCAGGTTCTCCAGATCAGCCTGATCCAGCTCCTGCACAGCAGCAACACGCTGTCAGCACATGCTACAACGCGTTTATTGCGATGTTTTATCGTACAGATGAGCCCAGGCCGCATATTCGTGATTTTGAAGCCTGATCAGGCCCAAGCAGCCCCAAGGTGCTGCAGACCAAAAGCCCGAGATGCTGCCTGGACGCAACTGCTGCACTGCTGCCTTCGCCAAAGCGCGTTTCACCTGCTGCGCGTATTCCTGCTGGCCAAGCGAGCTGCTGCCGTGAGCGTCAGGCGTGGCAGACCTAGCACCGTGCGCCCCAGGCCCAGCTGGTGCCTCGCCAGGCGCCGGAGCAAAGTTGCCGGCTGCATCATCCAGCATCGCCCGTATAGTTGGAGCGTTTGGGTTGCTGCTCTCGATGAACTGCGGCAGAGTAACAACGACATTTCGGTTTGGCACCTGCGCCCACCTCCCCGTTGTGAAGGAACGCTAAGGCCAGCCCCAAGCGCCTGTGCCTGCACTTGTGCGTTCGCGAGAGCAGCTGCTGCTTTATGCTCACCTCGTACAGGCCCTCTGATCGGGGATTGACGCCTTTGCTGAGGAGGTAGCTCAACACTCGCAGGGCACCGTGTTGAGTAGCGATCGCAGCCAATGATCTGTTCTTCGCTTCAACGCGCGGTGCGCCTGCTTGTTCCTTGCTCTCGCCCCAGAAGAGACACACATGCGTGCTGCTGCCCCCATGCCCAGTGTACAGCTGCTCTACCCTGCTGATATCGTCTCCAATAACTGACTTAAACAGCTCCGTGCTCTGATCCAGCGCAGGCACCCACTGAGAACCCCCCTCGCCCTGCTGCTGCACATAGTGGCCTATCACCTCACTCGTCTCAGCCATGGCTCAAGCACTCAGGCAATCATTCCTTCCTACATGCGCATCCTGCCTACGATTACAGTAAGAGTCCGCAGAAGCGCCGATCAAGCGTGCTGAAGTGATGGGCATGGGACCCCCACAATGCCAGAAATACCAATTGTTTGCACCGGACCCTAACGCCCGAGGCGCGTGTGCAATGCGCCTCCGTGACAGGGAGAATCAATCTAAGAGCCCAAACCTGATTGAGATTCAGGATCGCCGGCCGCAACACGGGGTCAGAGAAGCTGCTCAGAGTGATCAGGGCGATGGGAAGTGCTGGGAACCTCAAGCATAATCGATTCGCTTCAATCCCCGTCGACAACGCGGGTCTTACCAAAGGCTATTGGTAATCGGGGAGCTGTACCTCGTTCGCAGCTGAGGTACATGTTGCCTCGTGGTGGCCTGCCAGTCCGTAGCCAGCAAGATCTGCAGATCGGCGTCTGATATGAACTCTCTATAATGCAAAGTGTGCGGGAAGCTGATGTAAACATCAGGGGCTGCAGTTCCAGCATGTCCCACTGCAAGTCCCGCTCTGCTCGCGCTCCAGGCACTGCTGTCCTGCCCATACCATCTTCCTTGACAGGTCATAGCTATGCGTGCCGGCAACTTTATAGCACGTTTAATTATGAATTCATCTTCAGACGCGGCTCTCACACGTTCCTGTGAACTGCACCAAGCAAGGGCACTTCCTTGGACTGGAGGGATTTCTGGCAGACGCCAGCTGGCAAGCATTGTGTGACCTAGCACCAAAGCCTCCAAGGCTCATCGGTTTCGCGTTGTTAGCACTCGAACGTAGCCATGGCTGAGCACATCATGCGCATCATGATCATGCCAGCGCAGTTCACTGCCACAGAGGCATGCCATGCCAGGCAGTGCGCACTGCATGCATGCCAGACATGTGGGTCGGGTCAGCCTTGCTTGCGTGCACAGCCTTGCGTGAGTGAACAGCCTTGCATGCAGGGGAAAGGTGTCACTGCATGCCTTGCTGCTTGGGTGCTGCTATTACTTTTACATGTGCCTGCAGGCCAGTGAGCTATATGCCATGCTGGCTGCCATTTTCCAACTGATTGCAAACCATCCAGCAAGGTTGCTTCGCTACAAAGCCACAGACGGTCAGGTCAGATGCTTCAAAAACACCAGGTATCATACCCCAGCAGTGCATGCACGCCTTCAAGGCAAAGTTTGCATGGTGCACTCCAGAGCCAGTTTCAGCTAGAGGCATCCATGTGAGCTAATCACTGAACTTTGCACAAATTTTACGTGTAAGTTCATGGTGACTGGCTGCATGAGCTGCAACCTGGCGTTCGTGACCGCCACGTTGGCACACCAACACCAGCATTCCAGTTGAGATGCTGTTGCTTCCGTCAGGATAATCTATGCTTTTGTGTTCCACGTGGCTGAACATGCAGTTCAAACCCACAGTGTGGAACTCTGTGGGTCCAGGACCCAGGGTCCTCCCGCGCCAGGTGGCATAACATGAGTGACATGTTATTGGCATGTGCTGCTCCAAAAGCTATTCAAGGTTGCTGATCTGTCTGGCACTCTGCAGTTGTGCAACGTATGTGCTTTGGTATCACCGCTGCTAGTTCACGTCCCCTTGCTTATAAGCAGGCACGCAGTACATCACCTGACTTTCTGTTGACCTCACCCAAACGTCTACATCAGCCTGTGAGGCAGGGCAGCTAGCAAGCAGACATGGGCAAAACACGCGGCCACGGCTCACGTAGAGGAGCATACAGGGGCAGCAAGGGCAGAGGAAAGGAAGACGAGGACTCAGAGGAGGAAATTGAGCCACAGCGCGGCCTTGGTGAGCTGATCTAATATGAATAACGTTTTTTCGGCAATCACGAAAGTTACAGACACAAAGCAGCCGCTGATCGCCCTTGCAAGTATCGGATCGTGAGCAGTAGTTGCGGGTGGGTGGCCTGACCGCCACTTGCCTTGCTTCGTGATCACTGCCCTGTTGCGCTAACGTTAGGTGGACAGAAATCAAACGTTGGCATGCTTCCTCCTAGCGATAGCGAGGAGGACGAGGGCGAGGAGGGCGAGGCAGCAGACAAGCAGAAAGAGAAAGCCAGCAGCAGCAAAGGGGGCCAGAGCAAGACAGCAGGCAAGCTCCCTCCTAGCGACAGTGAGGACGAGGATGAGGACGAGAGCGAGGAGGAGAGCAGCGAGGAGCCGCTGAACGAGTACCTGGCAGCTGCGCCACGCAAGAAGTGAGTAGCAGGTGTTGCAGGTGTTGCAGGTGTAGCGGCTGTAGGACCCGGCGTGTATATTGCAGCAGTGGTCAGTCCAGGTGCTGCTGCTTCATGATTGCACTGCATTCAGCAAAGTGGGTTGGTATTGCAGTGCTATTGACGATCATTGCTCAGCAGCAGGGCTCCATGTGTCAGCCTATGCAGCTGTCAGTGGTTGCTGTTGCTTGGGGCCAGTGCTACTTGATTGTACCAGCAAGGGTTGTCAGTGGCGCCAGGTATTTATCGCTGCAGTGTAAACAGTGCAGCGTAAACAAAAAGTCTCGCACAATTGAGTGCTGCACTTTCTACACAATGCATGATGCAGACATGGCGTTGGCAGGAAGGTGGTTGAGCTTCCCCTAGATCTACCTGCTGCTAATCACAATGCCTTGGTTGGGTTCACACTGCTGACTTGGCACCTGGGACCTGCTGTTGCTGCTGCTGGAAGCGTGCAGGATGGCTGCTGAACTGATTTGACGATCCAGATCCTGAGTACTTAAATGATTAACTGCTTCTGCTGACGTGGCGCTTGCAGGAAGGTGGTTGAGGAGGAGCCCGACCCTGAGCAGATCAGGAAGGACATGGAGCGGCTGGAGATGATCAAGAAAAAGAGGTGCGTCTCTTTTGTAGGCCTTGGCTGAACCTATGATCGCGGACAGCAGCAGCAGCAGGAGATCATCAAGAAGAAGAGGTGTGGCGCAGGGGAAGGGGGGGGGGCAGCGCCTCTGTTGTAGGCCTTGACGGACCTTGCGTGGCGGACGGCAGCAGCAGCAGCAGGCATGAGACGGTCTGCAGCTTCAGCGACAACAGCAGCACCAGGCTATCCCTGCATGTTGCATGCCACGTGTCTCTGGGCACCGTCAGAAGAGCATAAGGAGGAGGGCTGGGACCAGCTGCTGATCTGGTTGCAGTGCATACTGATACACATATATCCCCTCAGCCTGTGTTGTTCGATCTACCTGATCTGCCTGCAGGGAGGATGACCGCTTGAAGCGCATCAAGGACGAGGGCTGGGACCGCTTTGCTCCCATCAGCAACACAAACATGCCGTGAGTGCAGAAAGCTGCAGTCAGCTGTTTTTTCCCTTGGTTCAACCGGGGATCGGGATCCTACTCACAGTCAGCTGTTACTGTCGGACACTTGCACTCAGCAGGTGTCTGTGCAGCATGGTCTAGCATGCAAGTGCGTTGAGCGGGTGAACATGCTGCGAGTGCAGAACGCTGCTGTTAGCTGTTACTGTCAGACACTTGCTGGAGTGCAGAGATCTGCTGTAGGTTGCATATTGAATGCTCCATGTTGCACGCTGCGCCTTATCAGCATGCAGCAGATACCCGACATGGCAGTGCATTTACACACGCGCAGCAACACCCAACACTGAGGTGTTATGTATACAAGGCATGAATGTGGATTCATTGGTGTTGCTTGTGGCCGCAACAGTATTGTTGCATGTTCGTGATCTGGTAGTTAGCCTTTGTGCTATTGCGCTGGTTACAACAAATGTGTGTGTGTGCTTTGCTGCTGCTGCTGCTGCTTGCAGGCCTGGCCATGTGCCCTCAGACCACCCTAGCAACAAGGAGTGATGCAGCAAGCAGGCATTCAAACAGCCAAAGATGCTGCTGTTGCTTATGGAGCAGTGTTGCCAGCAGCATGTCCCTGACACAGGGCAGACTGCGCAGCGCTTGCGAGTCCAGCACCATCCGGCAGTTTAGTGGGGCTGCATTGCTGGAGCTGGATGATCTGGAAGGGCTGCAGCTGCATGTACAGCTGCTGCTGTATGCATAGGAGGCAAGCACACTGGCAGGCAGCTTGCTGGCGTGACAGCTGCTGTCGTCAGCTGCAATTATGGGCAGGGTTGAGTGCCCAAGGGCGGCGACGACGAAGAAGGAAGCAGCTGCAGCTGTGGACGGTTCATGTGGCGCAGCAGCAGCCGCAGCAGCTGGTGCAAATGCTGCTGGTCTGCTGAGGCATGCAGCAGCGTGCAATGGAACATACCACACCTGCTGCTGCTGGTCTGCACCAGGGGATGGTCAGGCGCAGGGCATAGCAGATCAGGTCTTGTTTCGCCACGGGCAAATGTCAGTGCTGTGAGCAGCGATGCACGGTTGCAGCCCAGCGAGCGCTTGCACCTCCCACTCTCTGTACCTGCAGCACCGGCAGCTGGAGGCCCATGTCCAGTGTTGCATCGTAGTTGCGGTTGGTTAGGCAGGTGGTTGGGCAGGTGCGGTCGGGCAGACCGTGTACAGGTATTGACTGTCAAATTAAAAGCTGTTTGCTGTGGGCAATGACTGTCTCGGCTGTGGTGTGGCATTGCTGATTTGCAGCTTAATGCGGCAGTGTCAGGTAGTGGTGGCTGATGTGTAACATATCATGATTCGATGAATCCTGGAGTCTGGCTTGTGACGCAACCTGATGTTAGAAGCCATTGGGTTCTGAACTGCAGTTGCAAGGCATGCTTCAATTTCAGATGCCTTCAGTGGCCAACGTCCAATTGCTGTCAGCCTCGGGAAGACGTTTGCTACGATTCAAGGGCTGTGACGTTGCAATTCGCGTTCCCTCCCTTGCAGATCGCGGTACGTTATTGGCACTGCTTCAGTTGTGGTGTAAGGGGTTAGCCAGCCTGACCCCGCCCTTTCAAGCGTGGATACACTGCGCAGGCTGTGTAGAATACAAGCATCTGAAAATTTTTATCGGGCTGTACGAGCTGCGTTGAGTCGAACACAGCCAGTAATGCGCTAATGAACGCCCTTCACGAGCTCCTTCCGCTGCTGTGGACCACATGGGGCGTCGTGATCAATGTATTACAGTCACTGTTCGTCACCAAACCATATTCTCGATTCAAGTCAGCACGCCAGGCTGCAAAGCGTGATGAACACGTGGGCACAACAGCAGCAGCAGCACCATGCTCAGGTCACCAGCAACCTTTAGCCACGAACGAGACAGCCCGCCCTTTCTGGGTTGATGCCACCGAACAGCATGCTATCGTGGAGCAGCGAGCTACGTTCGAGCAGGGGTTCAACAGCCTGGGCTATGCCAACTATACTGTACCAGGAGGCCTGCAGGAACTACGCAGCAGCCAGTTTCCACAGCTGCAGGGCCTAACCTACCTCGACCATGCCGCAGCAACGCTGTACTCAGTGCAGCAGCTCGCAGCAGCGCATGCAGAGCTGTCACAGCAGCTGTTTGCTAACCCGCACAGTCAGCTGGGAAGCGGGTTAGATGCCACACCTGCTGCTGTTGACCAGCTGCGACTGTTGACACTGCGCATGCTGAACGCCCCAGCAGATGAGTATGAGGTGAGCAAATGACGTTTTATAACACCGATTCAAAATCTTCACCAGATCTACGAGTGCGCCAGCTGTCAGTCGGGCTCATGTTATCTCACAGCAGATGCAGCACGACAACCTTCCAATCCCGCACTGTTCAATCATCCCTTATCAACATGCAAACACGGACATAACCCTAAAATTTGCACATGCTGCTGTACAGGTCATCCTCACATCAGGAGCCACTGCAGCACTGAAGCTTGCGGGCGAGGCGTTCCCTTGGACAGCTGGCGCCAGCTACTGCGCATTCACAACAGCCAACCACAACAGCGCTCTAGGGGTGCGCCAACTGGCAGCAGCAGCAGGGGCAGAAGTGCAGCCAGTAGACCTGCGGCAGCTGCTGCAGCAGCAGGCACGGGATGAATGTCCTTATGGCCTATCACAACAGCAGCAGCAGCAGCGGCGAGAAGCAGGTGTGCAGTGTGATGGTGTGGTGCACAGCTTGCTGATGGTGCCTGCAGAGTGCAACTTTAGCGGCAGCAGGTTTGACCCACAGCTGATACACAGGCTCTGGCAGCAGCAGCAGCAGCAGCAGTTGCCGGGAAGGTTGCAACAACACGCGCTGCAGCAGGGAGATTGCCAAGGACAGTATCAGCAGCAGCAGCAGGCAGGGCAGGAAACACAGCAGCCTCAGCAGCAGCAGCAGCAGCATTGGTGGCTGCTGGTAGATGCTGCCAAGGCCTGCTGCAGCCACCCTCCGGACTGCTCCGACTGCAGCATAGACATGCTGGCGCTCAGCTACTACAAGATCTTTGGCCACCCCACAGGTCAGCACTGTGTGTTGTGTGTACAAATGAAGATTTGAGCCTTGCTGGCTGCTGTTAGCATGCACGTTGCAAGGCGTGTGGTGTGTGATGCGCAGTGTATGTGCAGCATAGAACTGCTGCCGATAAGCTACCACAAGATCTGTGGCCACCCCACAGGTCAGCACCTTGTTTGCTATGTGGTACCTCAAACGTATCTTGAACATGTCCTTGTAAGGCATGCCATCCGCATGTGATGCGCAGTGCATGCACAGCATCAACATGCTGGCCTCAGGTACTGCAAATCATTCCGCCACCCTACGGGTCAGCACAATTTGCTGTGTGGTACCTGCTGCTGGTGGTGTTGCGCAGGGTTGGGGGTCCTGCTTGTGCGGCGCTCGCTGCTGCCGCTGCTCACTGCTTCAATCAAACGAAGTCCTGTGATTGGTGGTGCTGCTGCTGCTGCTGTTATTCTTGCGCAGGTTTGGGTGCGCTGCTTGTGCGTCGCTCGCTGCTGCCGCTGCTGCTGCAGCGCAAGGCCTACTTTGGAGGGGGCACGGTGGAGGTGGCGCTGGCACAGCAGCTGCATGTGGTCAGGTGAGGCTGCTGCTGCTGCTGCTGACAATTATTCAGGGGCTTGCAGGATATGGTCGTAAGCAAGTACTTTGCTTTGCATGCACTGTTGTTGTGCATGTACTGCAAAGCTGGAGGGGGCACGGTGGAGGTGGCGCTGGCGCAGCAGCTGCACGTTGTCAGGTGAGGGCTTGAGGACAGCACCCCTCCCCAAGCAATATACGGTGACCTCAATGCAACCCAAACCAAACATACAATTGTCAATAACTGTAACCAATTATGTAATAGAAGAAGAAATATGTTACAAGGTGAAAAAAACGCGACTACGTCGCTACTGTTCACCACGAAGCTAAGAAACGTGAGACCAATAGGCACTGCGGTCAA
>CADDIJ020000284.1:0-13615 GCA_902809745.2 Tetradesmus lagerheimii
AGGCATAACGGTAGCTGTCGCGGCTTAGCAGTGCAGGGTACTGGCCGTTTAGCTGGTGCAATCTGTACGCAGCAATGCGCCTAGCTACTGGATCTTTATCACAGTAGACATACTTCTGCACCATCATGCCGCTGCGTAAAGCCATTTCTAAGCCACTGCAGATGCCACCAAAAAGCTCGCAAACAACTATGCCATAACTACATGCATGACCGAAGAACTGCTGTCCTATGACATGTGTGCAGATGGCTGCCGTAGGCTGTACACCATGCTGGTCTCTCACAGGCTGTACATCCTTGCCTCTACGCATTACGCACGCAGGGCGCCACTCATGCACCATAGCAGGGTCTACGAATTTGCTCTGCAGCTGCTGTGCTGCAGCCACATGCCATGCTGCAACTCTGGCCTTGAGCTCACGGCAGCGTTGTTCGGCCACATGACAGTTGGAGCTGACCTGCTTGATCCCCTCATCAGCCAGCGATCCAAGATTGCCTGTTAGCAGGTCTGAGCGATCTATAAGGAAAGAGCTGATTTCGGCCTGTGCACCATCTACGCTTCCAGCATAACGCATGACATCGCACTCACGCGCGGAGTTGCAAGCAAGCTGTGCAAGCAGTTGCCAGTCTACGCTGCTGCTGGCAGGCGAGCTGCAGTTAGCAGTGGCGTGCAGCATGCAGAACCCTGATGAAACAGTCAGAGGTGACATGCTGAGTTGATCAGCTAGCAGAACTAGCGGGCTGACAACGGGGCTGCCATTCAGCACCCACATGTCAGCTGGCTGGCATTCCAGAAACAAGCAAGCGTTGCTGTCTACGGCTACGCAGGGGCCGTCCATACGCGCGCCGCTGGTGTCTGTACTGCTGTCTCTGGGCATGCGTGACAAGGCGTCGGCATTGACATGGCTGGCTCCTGCCCTGTGCACTATGGTCAAATCATAGTCAGCCAAAATCATCGCCCACCTGCCATACTGCCCATGTAAGTCCTTCTTGCTGACCAGCCACTTGAGAGGTTCGTGGTCGGTGATGACGGTGACGGGCACGCCATGCAGGTGGTGGCGCAAAGTCAAGCAGGCCCATACAACAGCTAGCAGCTCACCCTTGAAACTGCAGTAGTTAGCTTCATGCTTGTTGAGGGATCTGGATATGCACGCGCATATATGCTCTACACCTTCATCATTGGTCTGAGCTAGTACTGCACCTACACCGCGTTGGCTCCAGTCTGTGTACAACAGCAAAGGCTTACTGTTGTTCACCCTCTTGAGAGCCAAGCCTTCAGTAGTTAGCACAGTTTTAAGGTGGTCTAGTGCTGCCTGCTGCTCATCACCCCAGTCAAACGGCACATTTTTCTTCAGCAACCTGTTGAGTGGTTCAGCAGCGCTGCTAAAGTTAGGCGCAAAACGGCGGTAGTAGCACATCAGGCCAAGCACTGATCTGAGCTCACTCACGTTGGTTGGTGGCTTGAGTGCAGCGATGGCTGCCACCTTGGCCTGATGTGGCGTGAGACCAAACTTACTAACATTGAAGCCCAGATACTCTACAACACTGCAAGCAAACCTGCTCTTCTCTGGGTGAATCTTCAGTCCAACGCCACCCAGGGCTGACAGCACACGTCGTAGGTGCTCTATGTGCTCAGCAGCAGTTTTGCTGAAAATGATGACATCATCTATGTATGCGCGGGCAAAGCCAAAGCAACCAGCACTGCGGAGCTCATGATCTACTATCCTCTGGTAGTGCTGTGGCGCAGAATGCAGGCCAAAGGGCATCTTAGTGAACTGGAAAACCTCGACCTGCCACCAGAAAGCAGTCTTGGCCTGGTCATCTGGGTGGATGCCGATGCTGTAGAACCCTGAGCGCATATCTACCACAGAGAAGATGCCACATTCGCCAACAGTGTCAAAGACGTCATCTGCCAAGGGTAGTCTATAGTTATCTTTGTGCATCTCTGTTTTCAAAGGCCTGTAATCCTGGCAAACTCTCTTATCCACCCATTCACCTAATTCATTCTTCTTTGCAGCTATCACAACTTCAGAGACATACTTGGTTTGCCTGGATGGCATTATGATACCTGCATCCAGCAGCAACTGCATCTTCTCATCCAGCACAGCATATTCAGCGACTGAATGTTGGCGTGGTTTGGTGAAGATGGGTTTGTCGTCACTGCATGTTAACGGTATGCGGTACAGGCCATGCTCGCCCGTGTAGCCAGTCAAATCTGACAAGGAGTAAGCAAAGCATGAAGACTTCAGGCTAGCAAGCATGCTCTTGAGCTGGTCAATCTGTTCAGCAGAAAAATCAGGGTGGTGACCTATTGTCCAGCCATGCTCGGTCTTCTCGAAACCTTGGCCTGGCACAAGCTCTATATCTCCATGCGGCAGGAAGCCATCTAGTGCGGAGGCATAAGCAGAACAGTTGATATCCAGGGCTGGGTTCACGCGTGAGTCCAAAGCAGCTAAGTTACACGCTATTTCACTATTCAATGTACTGTGCACTGGTGGCAATTCAACCAGCCCACCGGGATCATGCACACGGTGCCCAGCATTCCACGACAAGTATGCATCGCCATCTGTCCATGCATGTACCAAGTCCGATGTTCCAAGGGAGACAGCAGGCTGATGTGTGAAAGCAGCAGCGTCACCAAAGAACAACACAGCAGCCAGCCAGATGCATAAGACAATACCAAACTGGCTCACTGTTGGACGGCGTGCTGCACCAGGCCTCCTGGCACCTTTGAAGGCTACGTTGCCCTGCTGCGCAGTCATGGGTGGCGTGGTACGATAACCAAAGCGCTGTTGCGGCAAGGCAGCCAGGTACCAGTCAGGCTGGTGCAGAGCAGGGTCACACAATTGAATCATTAAAAACTTCGCTAAATGACTAAGATGTGCTTGAGTGACTCCACTACAGTCATCGCACACAGGGGCAGCAGGTGCTATGGTTATGCTATTAGACTCTGTTGCGCAACCCAAAACCCTATTGCACTCACATGCAGTAACACCACCCCCCCTCTGCATAGAGCCAGGGGCACAAGATGAATGCACATTATGTGAGGCACAAACAGACTCTGCTATGCTCCGCGCACAGCCCTAGCGCATGTCGCCACAGCCGCCCTGCTCAGCTAGCCGCCTAGGAGAAGGGCCTGGTGGGGGCGGGGGTTGGTAAAACGGGAGCGAAGGGTCAGGTGCAGACAACGCTAGTGCGGCACGCTGCTGAGCCTGCGCCAGCAGCGCTGCAGCCTGCTGCTGCATTGCTATAATGGCCTGCAACTCAGCGGGGTTGCCTTGCAGCTGCATGACCACAGCAGGGTCAAGAGGCTTGGCAATCATTGCAAGCTGCTGCTGCTGCTGGGCCTGTGCTAACATGTTAGCGCTCACCAGCCTGCGGCCCAGGTGCTCGCGCGCAGCTGAAGCCCCCTCAGTCAGGCAGGCTGAGGCCCCATTAGTTCGTGCGGATGCGGGTGAACACTCATGTAGGGGCAGATGCGCTACGAAGCCACACGCGTCACACGTACCTCCCCATGTCAAGCCCAGGGAAGGCTCTGGGGACCCGGTCGCGTGCACACGGGCCATCTGTAGCTGCTCTAGGTCGTAGCATCCCATGAAGCTACTGGCCTGCAGTGCAGCTACGATGCGGCCTTGTGCATCACCCGCCACACTCGCACCACCGCGACTAGACACTAGCATGCGGTCTCCAGTCAGCAACAACTGCTGCTGCAGGCTAAGCATCTGGGAAGCAGATGTGGGGCTAGCGGGGTTAGCTAAAATGGGGCCAATGGCGCTTGCAAACCTAAACATGCTAGCAGCACCCAGGATGGTGGCCCTGGCCACGGCGCCAAAGGCGTCCGCCGAGCTGGTTGCCAGGTCCCTGTCCACCCCACCAGTCACTAGGCTATCGAAGAACTTTGCCTTCATCTCTTTTGACACAGCAACAGGGTCAGCAAAGCTGGCATGCATGCTAGAGCGAGCAGCATCCACATAGCTCCTGCTCATGCCACCCAGCCGGTCACGCACACTCCTCCTAGGTGCAGCAGGTGGCTTACGGTTGGTAGCAGCACTAACTGCTGCCGCCACGCCCTCATCACCACCCTGCCCATCATGCCCCTGCCTAGTGCTATCATCCACCTGCATGCCAGGCTCAGCTACAGGCTCTTCTTCCATGCCGGTGTCGGAGGAATGCTCCTGGCCCTCCTGGGCATCATCACTGTCCCCAAAGTCAAGCTCCTCGTCGGACAGGTGCTCAGGATCTTGCGACACACTCATGGTGCAGGCGCAGGTGGTGAAGGCGAGGTCTGAGAGAGCAAGCGGCGCAGCGGCAGGTGGTGCGTCAATAACACTGGCCTGCGTGGCTGCTACTGACGGCTCTACTAACAGTGGGCTAGGGATAGACTTGCCCGGCTCGGTGGTGACGATAGGGCATGTGAAGTGAGTGTCGCAGTCACCATGCTGGAAGAACCTGGGCCTGACAAGCATGGTTTCTGTCATGAAATCTATTGAGCAAGCAAGCACATGCAGGACAGGTGTGCCTAAGATAATGTCGTATGGCAATGCATCATTATCCACAACAATGGCATTGCAGGCAACACAATGCTCCTGCGGTGTACCCTTCCTAAACACTAAGTAGATCAGCTCGGTGGTTGTGGTGGGTTTAGACACCATGCCACCGACTGTGCGCATGTGAGTCATGCTGCCTACTGTTGTTTTGCACTCAATGCCATTCTGCACAGCAAAAGTCCTGCGCATAAAGGTGGCATCGGAGCAGGTGTCGGCATAAACTATGTCAGGCAGAGCGAGCCGAACGCTGGGCCTGCTAAATGGGGCTATCATCATGCAGTCCTCTATCCTGTCCAGCGGTTGCAGCAGCTTGCACACGCCACCCTTTTTAGCCCTGTATGCTTCGTTATCAAAGCAGCGTGCAGCGGCTGCCATGCCGGAAGCGGTTGCAGCTGAATCAAACGCAACATCGTGGTTGCTGGTGAACACTGCCGCTGCTGTTAATGAAACGTCAGACTGGCTGCTGCTAAACAGAGAAGGCAGTGCAGTGCGCGCAGCATCCATAGGCAAAACAACCCAGCCATTGCCAAGGCCTGACTGCTGCTGTGTTTGTGTGCTACTAGGTTTCTGCGGCTCAGCAGGTGCAAAGCTGACAGGTTTCTGCTTGTGCACAGTTGAAGTGCTGCCCTTGCTAGGCTCACTACAGGTTGGTGCGGTTACGTTGCTAGCAGGGGTTGCAGCGGAGGACTTCGCCTGGCCCCTGGTTGACACTTCCATGCACTCGCAGTCTGGTGTTTTGGAGGTGGTGTAGCTAACAGGGAGCTGACCTGCGTAGCGGGCTACGCAAGCGAGCAGAACTTGATCGTTAGTAGAAACCGGCACACCAGAAACACAGGCGGAGGTGGACTGCTGAGGGCATTGCCATGTGAGAGCACCAACTGTGTCATGCGCTAAGCTAAATTTAACATCGCATGGGTGACCGCAGCCCGCACATTGCTGGCAATCAGATGGGTTAGATGTGCTGGCCAACATGCTATTCACAACAGTATCTGGCTGTCCACTGCAAGGTGCGGCAAATGTGCTGCCACCAGTCACAGTGAATGCTATCCTAGGTCCATCATGCGCAGCGTTGGGCGGGTATGCGTCCGGCCCCGCGGCAGGCTGCTGCAGTTGAGGTGCTACAATGTCGTACAGGTTAAATTTCTTTAAGTTAGCAATGAACAGCGGCTTGCACTCATCAGGGATGTTTCGGTAGTGCTGGCCAAGCACCGACTGGTCAGAGCATTTGTCCGGCCTGAGCACCCAGCATGCACTGGTTGGTTGGCCAGGCGCGCCGCATGCTTCGCAAGGTGGGTACTGCGGCCTAAAAGATTGCTGCTGCTGCCTAGGGTACCTGTCATTGTTCTGGCTATAGTGCTGCCTGGGCTGCTGTTGGTACCCGCCCGCAGTGTGAGTTGCAAAGACTTGTGCGGCGTTGCCCATCGCTTCTGTAAATGCATGCTGCAGCTGGTCCCTAAGGCTGGCAACAGGGTCATCAGCACTCTGTGATGAGTCAAGCATGGCAGCATTTACTTCTACAGTTCCTGGGTTTTGCGCGCCCAGGCTTGGTACATAAAACATGCGGGCAGTCCTTCAGCATGTGGCCGTCCTTGTGAACAGGGCAGATGCCTTGAGGGTTGATGACAGCTAGAGCCCTGCACTTGTCCACTTCGCTGGCCTGGGAGAAGGCCAGGCTGCTAACATCGGAGCTAAAGGAAACTTTGTTAGCAGAGGAGCTAGGGCGAGGTGCAGCGGCAGCATGCACATCATCAAACTGGTTGGTTGCGGCATGGTTGTTGTGTGCACCTAGTTGCAGGAACAGAACACTTTCACGCGATTTGAGCAGGTTCCTAAGAATCTTACCCACGTTGGCTAGGGTGTTCCTTGTTGCCTCTGTGCCTGCGAGCGCTGCCAAGCCAAGAGAAACTTTAGTTGACAGCGTTGGCGGCATTCTTTCAAGCAGCAGTTCAACTACACCACACTCTTCAGGCAAGCGGCCAGCATTGATGCCATACAGTGTGCTACATTGGTTCACTATTTTGATGATGTCTACCAGTGAGGCGTTCTGGCTGAACTCTGTGCCCAGCAGTGTTGCCAGATCCTTACTGCTACTGCCACAAAACTCCTTCTTGTAATCGACTATGGCGGCTTCCAGAGCAGTAGCAGCCTGTTCAGCGGCGTCAGACTTCTCCTGCTGGGTGCCTGTCCTAACAGCTTTGTCTAAGTTGGCAAGCACAGTGAACAGCTTCTCTTCACACCACATCTGAAAGGGTGAGTGAGGCTCATAGCTGTTTGCAAGCCATGCTATCTCTGTCCTGACACGCACAGCAGGGCAGGAGGTGTTAGGAGGAAAATGTCTAGCATGTTTCTCATACTCAGCAAGATGATCTAAACCCTCAATCCCTGGCGTCCCATCCCGTGGCAAAGACGTCAGAGTGCAAACTGGTAGCAGGTGATGGCAGGGAAAGTGCTGCTGTGCCTTCTGCTGCTGCAGGTGACGGCTGGTCAGCACTGCTAAAAATGGGGTTGTCAAATTCTTCTAATGGCAGGGTGTTTAAACGCTCAGCGAGTTGTTCTAAATCTAAAACAGGTGTTCTAAGTGGTGTATTAGCTAGAGGTGTGCCGAACGAACCAAGAGAACTCACAGAGCTGAGGGACCCCGAAGTATCCGGAGTTCCCGAGGTCGACACTTTGAACTACTAAACGTAATACAACGCAGCTGTATCCACAAAAATAGGTGTTCTAATCTCACGGCAACTGCGACCTAGTGCTGTCGGACATGCACAGGCAGCAATTGCCGGGCTGTGGCTGCAAGCTTCAAACACTACCGCCTGCCCAAACAACTGGCGTTGCCCCTCACCGAATTAACTTGCGCGGAGGGTCGCGCCCAGTCCAAAGAGGGTTGTTTTGATAAGCTGGAGAAGGAGGGTATGCCGCGATGAAGATCCTTCTCTGGCGCCTCTGTAAGATGAAGAAGAAGCGCACTAAGACACCGCGAAAGCAGCGTAGTACTCCAAGTTGGTTTGGTTGGCGGGCACTCTACTACAGAAAGGCGGCAAGATAAACTACAGCGAACTAGCACTCTGACTCTGAATCATCATCATCATGTTACCCATTAAGCCATAGCATCAACGCCATCGGCCCCGCGCCCCTCTGACTCTGAATGAGCGAATTAGCGTGAGGGTTGCGTTAACTACGTTCTATTGAACTCTGCAAGAGGCGGCGCTGGCACAACTTGCTACTACTGCCGTCTGCTATTGCCAAAAGCACTGAGAGTCAGCTGTCTTGCACAATGCAAGCTGTATCGAGGCTGAACTAAGCTAGAAGCGGGTTAGATCTAGATCTGAATGTGAGATCTGAATGTTAGATCAAAGAGAGACTCGCACACACCTGGAATTGCCGTTGTAAGACAAGCCTAGAGAGTTACCATAAGGGAAGAGGACCAACACTGCTGCACTGAGGCAAGGCAGCTGCACTGAGGCAAAAGCACACTGAGGCGCTGACAGAACAAGAATAAGAACCAGAAAGAACAATGGCAAACTGACAGTGAGGGAGAGAACGCGAACGTATCAAAACAACCCTGTCCTGGCAGAAGGAAGCACCAGCTGAAATACCAGCCAGGCAGGCGCCGTAGCTTAACTGGTTAGAGCACCGGTCTTCGGACTGGGAGGTGCGGGTTCAAATCCCGCCGGTGTCGCCCCCTTGCGGTTAGGAACCAGTGGCGGTAGGCTCATTCCTACTGTGCTAACCGATGAAATGGGGGGCAAAGCGCTAAAAACTGGTACGGGCTATGCTCGGTAGGAAGGCGCGTATGGGGTAGAAGGTAGTTAACGTGATCCACCGAGGTGCACGCACGCTTGACTCCCACGGGCGCCCCTGAAGGTAAGGCAAAGGGTCGGGCCACAAGCCACCATTCCATAGAGAAATGGTTGGTAGGGCCCAGATGACCCGACTATCCTAGCGGAAAACCGGGCGTGCCGGGGGTTGCTCTTAGAGAGTAACGGCCCTGGATCGCTGATAGTCGCTTCGGCTGCCTTGGCCCATAAACTTACGCACAGAGCCCACCAAAGCACTGTTGCGTAGTTCCTATTCCTCCTATTCCAGCCAGGCAGGGTGCAAGGGGTGGCCACACGCCGGCCACACGCCATAACAAGGCAACGCCAAGAATGACTTGCTCAGCTTGGCCTCTAGCAAGTGCTCGCCTGCACGACAAGGGCAATTGAACCGACACAACCACAGCGAGCACGTGCCCCGCCTGGTTCGACCATCTTTGGCTCTGCCCTTCCTCAAAACTGCACCGTCTCCTTTGGTAAAAACCCAACAGTAATAACATCACACCATATAAACATTCAGCTGTCCGAATAGCTGACTGGCGACCCCAAAGTGTGTCGCCCTGCTTCCCGACAACCTTGACACCTTGATTAGCTAATGGCTCACAAAGCACGAGTCACAGCACCAGCACGATGATAATGTGACATAGACAACATCAACAATAATGCTGCACGGGCTGGCCTGCGAGCACTGTCATTCCTTCACACGGTAACCATGACATATCATCTCCGGCACACGCTGATGCTGCCTGTAGCAAACACAACGTATTTAACACTACAAATATAGCTAATCCACGTGCAGCAAACCCAGTCAACGTGGGGGTCAACTGCGGCTGTCACACTGTGATCTCTCATGACGCATTACAGTACTGCTGTAAGGTTGAAGGAACCGGAAGTTTCTGGAAGGCTCTAGAAGGTTCTGGATGTTTCCAGAAGGTTCCAGATGTTCCCGAAGTTCTAGAAGTCTCCGGAAGGATGTAGATGTTTCCGGAAGTAGTATGTTCTAGGATTGTCTAGAAGCTTCCTTGGTCCAGAATGTTCCAATTGTAGGCAGTTGAGGAGGCGTTGTAGGTTTTCGCCAAGGCTATAAATAGAGGGGGCCTCTCCTCACTCAACAAGAAGTATTCACTTAAGAAGTCTTTCCATCAGACCTTTCAAGTCCTCGTAGCCTCGTCTATTGTGTGAAGCCTTCCCTTGGTAACTAACTGAGCCTTCTATACAACTACGGCCTACGTCGAATCGCTATAGAAGACCTTAGTTGCCAAAGGACCCGCCGACAAGGCGTGACAAGTGGTAGCTGAGATTGTCTACGAACACCGAGGAGTCCTGGAGATTCTACAAGCTTCCGGCATATGCCAGGCAAGTACAATCCGGAGAAGCCTGTACCCAAGGTGAAGTTTCTGGAGCCTCCCTCGCACCCAAGCGTCGCCAAGTTCCGGACAACCTTTGAGCTCAACGGCGTGGAGTTCGTCACTTCTACTCCTATCCGGAACCTTCCTGCCAAGACCGACTATCATTGCCTTAAGCCTTCCACTAACATCAAGAAGCATCCAGCCAAGAAAATTCCCAAGTCTTCAACCTACTCTCCGCGCATCCGGAAGATTCTCGACAACATCCTCACCAAACCTCAGCCACGCCCGTGAAGCCCCAGTGCTTCAAGAAGGAGGTGCGCAAGCTAATCCCTTTTAAAAGACGTTTGTGCGCGCATTCGGGCAGCCCAGGCGGCAGAGCTCCGCGCACACCAGGAGAAGCTCCGGAATCTTCTTCACACGGCAATAGAGGAGCACATCACTAAGGAGGCCAAGGCCAAGGGCGTCTCTGATTGTGAGTCCGCTTGCTAAGCAGCCATGGAGGGATCTGGAGTGTCGCCGGAGATGTTGGCCTTACAGCAGCAGGTGGCTCAGCTTCAGCACGCGCTTCAGCAGATGCTGCAGCAGCAGACCAGTGCTGTGCCTACAAGCAAGCTGAAGCTCCCCAAGCCACCAGAGACCAATGGCAGGCAGCCTACCCCTGTCAATTGGTGCCACAAGATGGAGACGTACCTTGCGGCCGAGGGCGCCAACCTCAGCAGCTCTTCCATTGTGACGGTGGCAGCGGCCTACCTCAAGGACTCAGCCCTCAACTGGTACCGCCAGCATGAGCAGGCTGTGGCGGTGGGCAAGGCTCAGCCCTACGCTTCTTGGGATGAGTTCAAGAAGGCCTTTATCGCCCGTTTCACCCCTGTTGACCCAGAGGTGGACGCGCGGGAGAGGCTTGACCGGCTCACCCAAACGCGTAGCGTGTTCGCCTATGCCCAGGAGTTCAACACCTACATGCTGGAGCTGCCGCACATGGACGAGAACGACCGCATTCATCGCTTCATCCGCGGTCTGAAGCCGGAGGTGCGCATTCACGTCAAGCTGCAGCAGCCAACCACACTGCATGACGCCGTGGAGCTTGCCATTAAGGCAGACTCGATGGTGTGGAGCGTGGTCGAAACGGCAACAGCCGCTTCGTCAACATGAGCAGCAACAACCGTGGAGCGGTTGCAAGGGGCGGACCGGCACCCATGGAGCTCGGAGCAATGGAGCCGCAGAAACCCAGGAACCAGCCGCTCAAGTGCTTCTACTGTGGCAAGCCAGGGCACAAGCGGCGGGATTGCAAGAAGCTGCAAGCGTACAAGCAGCGTGATGGGGACACCTCTGCACGGTCAAACTGAAGGGCGCGTGCAGTAGTGTGGGTCGTACTGTGCGCATTGAGCAGGCTCAGCCCCGTGCGCCTGTGAGAGACTCACGCCAGGTAGAAGGCTCACAAAGGCCTAGTGAGCCTGGAGCATCCAGTGCAGCCCAGGGAAAAGCGGGTACCCGTCGTTGTGGACGACTGCGGGACTGTACCTACTGGCTGTTCAACCGCCTGGAGAATGTCAAGTATGCCGATGCTTACGGGCCATTCTCAGTGGACGCCTGCGCACTTGAGGAGACTGCCCAGGCTGACAAGTTCTACAAGGGCTTCACTGACTTCCGCAAGGCTAATGTCAGCGGCGAGTCAGTATGGCTGAATGTGCCTTTCCGGCATGCTGGCCAATATCTGAGGCACTACCTGGATTGTAAGAAGACCGCACCGGAGACGACATGCGGCGTGTTTATCCTGCCCAAGTGGGACAGGAAGCCGTGGTGGAAGCTGACGCAGGGGATGAGGGTAATTCACGAGTACCCTGCGGGAACGGAGGGCTTGTTCTCTATCCCATCCGGGGACAGGTGGGTGGAGCAAGCTTCTCAATGGCCGGTGATCATCCTGTGGGATCCGCCCGTGAACACAGGAGTGAAGCCAAGGCCATGGGAGGAGGAGTTGCCGGCGAAGCAGGAGCTGGAGACACTCACTGCACCCGAGGCCGAAGACTCGTGCACCGCCATGGAGCTAGGTGGTCTTGAGCCTGCTAGCCATGAGCTCATTCGTCTGAAGGCCAAGTGCCGCGGCGAGGTGCTTGATGTGCTAGTAGACTCAGGTGCGAGTGAGGACTACATCGATCCGAGGGTGGTGATGAAGTTCCGATTGCCTACTCTCAAGCTCCATCGACGTCAAGTGAGGCTCGCCAACGGTTCACTGCAAGATGCGGGGACGGTCGTGCCTGACCTACGTTTCCGTATTGGACAATTCAAGGACCGGAGGCCTTTTACCGTCACTCAGCTGGCACCATACGACATCATCCTTGGCAAGCCTTGGTTGACTGCTCACAACCCTGCCATCGACTGGGTGTCTAACACCATCACCATTGAAAAGAGGGACGTCACATACACCTTGCAGCAACCCTCTAACATCGAGAGGACAACTCCCGGTGTCAGTTTGTTGTCTGCACTTCAACTCAAGCGGGAGTTACGCAAGGGCGCAATTGCTTACCTTGCCATCCTCAAGGAGGTTGAGGAGGACCCAACTATCCGTGCGATAGATGACCTCTCCCTTCCTTCGGGGATCCCGAGTGGGTTGAACGGATGAAGGGGGTACTTCACAAGTACTCAGCCATCTTTGGCAAACTGCCAAAAGGTGTACCTCCATCCCGAGGTGTGGAACATGAGATTGAGCTGGAGCCTGGTGCCAAGCCCCTTACCTACGTATTTATCACATGAGCCCTTTGGAGCTGGCGGAGGTCAAGCGACAACTAACGGACCTGATTGACATGGGGTTCATCCAACCTTCCAAGTCGCCGTATGGAGCACCCATTCTTTTTGTTCCTAAGAAGAATGGTAAGCTTCGTATGTGCATTGACTATCGGGCGCTGAACAAGATAACGGTGAAAAACCGCCATCCTTTGCCTCGCATTGACGAGCTGATGGATCAGCTTCATGGGGCGACGATATTCAGCAAGCTTGATCTTCAAAGTGGCTATTGGCAGATCCGCATTGCTGGGCAAGATGTGCCAAAAACCGCGTTCCGGACGCGTTATGGTCACTTTGAGTGGAAGGTTATGCCTTTTGGGTTGACCAACGCACCCGCAACTTTTCAGCATTTGATGAATAAGATTTTGCAGCCATATCTTGATATGTTCGTGGTGGTGTACTTGGATGACATCTTGATCTTTTCCAAAACACCTGAGGAGCATTTGGAGCACGTGGCTAAGGTACTCGCGGTTTTGAGGGAGAATCAGCTTTATGTTGGGCTTGACAAATGTGCATTTGGGCTCAGCGAAATCGATTTCTTGGGACATGTCGTCAGTGCCGACGGCATTAAGCCAGATCCCAAGAAGGTGGCAGCGGTTACGGAGTGGCCGACACCTGGCACTGGGCGTGAAGTGCGAGGTTTTCTCGGTTTGACTGGTTACTACCGGCGCTTCATTCAGCACTATGCTCAAAAGGCGTACCCGTTGACGGAGCTCACCAAGGAGAGCATCAAGTGGCACTGGAGGGATGATGTAGAAGGTCGGGCCTTCGACGAGCTCAAGAAGGCATTGGTGTCCGCACCTGTACTGGTGACGCCTGATCCGAGCTTGCCTTATGAGGTCTTCACCGACGCCTCCAAGTTTGCGCTTGGAGCGGTACTACTTCAAAATCAGGGCAAGGGCTTGCAACCCGTGGCTTATCTGTCACGGAAGCTCTCGCCAACAGAGCGCAACTACACCACTGGAGATCGGGAGATGCTTGCAATCTACTACGCTCTACAGCAGTGGCGTTGCTATCTGGAAGGAGTTCCCTTCAAGGTCAACTCTGATCACCTGAATCATAATTGGTTCAACAAGAAGCATGATCTTTCTCGACGACAGGCCAAGTGGAGTCAGTGGATCGAGTCGTACTAC
>CADDIJ020000287.1:0-12581 GCA_902809745.2 Tetradesmus lagerheimii
TGGGTGTCTTCTTTTGCTGCTGGAGGTTGCTGCGACAGTTGCTGGGTGTGCTGTCATTTGTCCAATGCATGGCTGACAACTGCTGCAAATCTTTTCTAACGAATAAGTTTCAATTCGGCTGGCCCCCTCGCAGGATCTGGGCGCTCCGTCTGGAGGAGGTTGAGCGCGCCTGGTCAGACCGGCTGTCAGCTGCTGTGGCAAGCGCCAGCAGCAAAGTGGAGGACTTCAAGCAGCGGCAGAGCCTGGACGCAGCAAAGGCGGCTGAGGCGACTGCACTCAACGCAGCGGAGGCTGAGTCAAGGTATGTGTAACAGTATGTGTTGGTTGCTGGCATAGGTATGCAGCAGCTTGTAGATGGCTGTTGCTGGGCGCTGGTGGCAGATCAACTGTGCGTCACAGCGGCTAGTGGCATTTGACTAAGAATAGCATACATACGATGATGGATCTGGTGGATGCTGACGTGCCCGTGATCAAACTCAACGTCTTGCACAGTAACTAAGTGTGCATGTTCACTTGCAATAGCTAGACTACTCGCTTGCGTGGTTGCGTTCTTGCTATGAAATAGGCCGGCATGCTTTTCTGTTGCGTTCAGGTGGCGCAAGCAGCTGGATGAGTTGAAGCGCAGCTGGGCTGCTGAGCAGGTGGCCAGTGACAGGGCCTGGGCCACAAAGCTGGAGGAGCAGCACAACAGGTGGCTCAAGGTGAGACTGCGGCAGGCTGCAGCTGTACACTAGCGTGAACCTCTTGCCTGCTGAACTCTGCAGCTGGGTTGATGTCGCTGACATCTTGGCTGACCAAGTGATGATGCACAAACAGGAAAACACCATATAAATTAGTATACCTAGATCTAACCCAGTCATACTGTAGCATCACCCTAACTCAAATAGGGCTCATACGCCATACCCACACGTTGTTGCGTCCTGCCACTTGCAGGAGCGCTCCGACCTTGAGTCAGCAGCAGCAGCGCGCTTGGATGCAGCGCAGGCGCAGGCAGCAGCAGAGGCCCAGGCGCTGCGTGGCAAACTTGAGGGGCGCATTGGGGCCATTGCTGCACGGCTGGGGCAGCTGGCCTCACAAGAGGAGGCGCGGGAGCGGCGGCGGCAGGAGCTGGCTGCACAGGTGGGCGAGCTACGCGACGTGGCACGCTTTTGTGGAGGCTCTGCATATTGAACAGCAGTGACTTTGCAAAGTGAGATCGTGCAGACAGGCAGGGGCATTGATATAGACTGTTTGTGAGGGTGCAGGCTGTCACTGGCACCCGGTGTACGTGTCTGCCCAGTACCTGCCATAAGAGGCAAACAGCTCTTTAGATGAGCTCTCATGAGCAATAATGATCAACACGGACGTGACAGTTCAAACCACCATTGCTGCCGCCTGCTGCAGGTTGAGGAGCTGCGTGATGCTGGTGCAGACGAGTTCAACCGTCGGCTGTCAATCGAGGCCACTCTGCGCCAGGCAGCTGCACTTTTCAAGCGGGAGCTTGCCACCAAGTCAGACGAAGTAGCAGGCGTGCAGTCGCAGCTGCGGGCCATGCGGCACGAGCTCACAAGCAGCAATGCATGCGACGCTGCTGCTGCGGCAGCAGCTGGTGCGGCCAGGCATGCAGCTGCAGCAGGTGGCAGCTGCGCTGGCAGCCCTTGCGGCAGTCCAGGCAGCACATACTGTGCTGGTGCAGGCGTTAGTTCGCCAGCTGCTGCTGCGTTTGGCGCCATTTATGATAGCAGCAGCTATCATCCTGCTGCTGGTGTGGGTGCAGCAGCATCACCTGCAGGGGGTGCAGGTGCTGCTGCTGCTGTTGCAGATGTTGATGGTGGTGCTGCTGCAGCTGTTGCTGCTGAGCTTCAGGCGCTGAGGAGCAGCCGGGCCAGCTACCAGAGTGTGCTGCTGCAGCAGCAGGCCATGCGCAACAGCCTGCTGTCATCGCTTGGAGACTGTATGGAGGTGGGCAAGGCGACTTTACTTTCTAGATTTCAGGTTTGGAAGCGGGCAGCATATGTGAGAAGTGGCACATTGTCATATAAGTTGTCAATCCATGCTGCAGGAGTTGATAAAACGCTGCGCTGCACCTACTCCACTGTGCTGTCGCTGCAGGAGGTTGCGATACGCTCACGCAGCCCCAGCAGAAGCCCCCACAGGCACCGCTGCCACCCCCTGTCAGTAGATCAAGCGCTGCTGCAGGCGCAGCACGACCACTGGCGCAGCACACCCCCACCGGCAGCAGCAGCAGCAGCAGCGCCGTATTCTTCAAGCGGTGGCGGCAGCAGAGCAGCAGGTCCTCGCAAGTGCCTGTTCAGCAGCCCGCAACCGGTTGGGAAATATGGCGTGAGCGGCAGTGGCAGAGGCAGTGCGTGCACGCATGGCCACAGGTCACGGCCGCTGTCAGCAGCAGGTGCAGCAGTGCCACATGCAGCAGCAGGGTATGGCGGTAACAGCTGGATGACAGCTGGTAACGGTACATGGGGTTCCGCTGGTGGTGCTGATGTGGACCGATATACCCAGCAGCAGCAGCAGCAGCGGCAGCCGGCCTCGCCATATCATACCACATACAGCACAAGCCCAGCTGGCTTCAAAGCAGCAGCAGCTGGCGGCAGCAGTAGGTTTGGTGGCGGACGTGGTGCAGCAGCAGCAGCAGGTGCATCAGATGTACCTGATGTGTATGGTGCGCTGGATGTGAGGCTAGGGGGTGGTGGGGATGACGGGGCTAGCAGCGTGACGAGCCAGGGCAGTCAGTATGACGCATGGCAGCAGGAGCTGTCGTTTAGGGTGAGCAGTGCACTGCTGAAGCTGGAGCAGCCGGTGCTGTGAGGTGTCACACGGTGTGGTGGGACGTGAACCGATGTGTGTTGAGCCGTTGAATCAACTTCTGTGTGTCTTACCAAGACAGTGCGGCAATGTTTATTATGTGCCAATTGAGCTGGCTGGGCTGCTGGACTGTTGGGATCGTTACTTGGGATATTGTAGTATTCTGCGCGTCTGGCACTGCAGCTGTGCACGTCAGGTGGCTGGTGGGTGGTGGATGACACCAGACGTGTTATCACGCATGAGCACAGGCTGCTGTCACCGTGCAGCTTGCATCGGGCGTCAACAGAGATGGTATCGCGTAAGCAGCAACAGACCTGCTGTGTATGAATACTGGTGTGATTCAACTTGGTCACCGCATTCAATGTGCAGGCTGCACACCGGTACCGCTGCAAGTTACCGGGTGGTTGCTTGGGCAGCTGTTGATCATTGCCCGCCAATGCACCACCACTGGTTGTTGGTAACCACAGTTTGAACATTACACATTGGGAACTCACCGCACTCTGTCAACAACTTCTAGTCAAATCAAGCCAACACATATCAAATCATGGCAGGACTCCGGGGACAAGTCTCACTGATAAGTTTGGGTACTGTACACAACTGCTGTGTGGTTATCATTCGCAGGCTGTGGTGGCCGGCTGATAACCAGCAAACATCACAAGCGCCAGCGCCGCCGCAGCAGCGGAGCCCCTGAGGGCGCAACTGCAACCAGCAGGAACAGCCCTACTACACAGTACCGTGCTCTGCGCACGGTCACCTAGTAGCAACACAATCTTGCTGTGCGCAGTCAAACGAAGCCAGCTCCGTATACGGTAGAGAGGAGAAATTGCTGGCCATCGCCCTCAAAGCACCACCACGTGGAGAGCAGTATTACACTGCTCGTGACGAGTGCAAGAGCATCGCTGCTCGTTGGTGATCATAGCACTCTGTTCAACTACATCAACAACTTCTACTCAAGCCAAGTCACACTGATCAAATTTGAAATGACCGTGCACGACCACCGCCACATTTCTGTTTGGGTACTACCACCCAGTACAGGTACTCAACTGCTGTGCGGTGCATTCACGTGGTTCACACCGAGAGAACCATGCGGCAGCAGCACCGGAGCTAGCTGGGGCTCATGCCCTTCCATGCTGCCACTGCAGCCAAGGAGTATGCAATAGCAATGTCGTTCCTTGGCATAGTGCCACAACAGGTGATAGCCCACGCTCAACCACAACAGATCGCATGAAGGCACAAACGGGTGCGACCTGCACTCCGAGTTTGTGCACCTTGCTCTAGAGGCAGGATGCTGGCTACGGGCTCTCAGCCAGGCTGACGTGGGCTTGATGCCCTCATTGACCGCAAAGTTGCAACTGCTGGGCAATGCAAACTCTAGACAGATTAAACAGGCACGGACTGCTCGCATGCACAGGCACGCTGAAAGCAGTAAGCGGGGAAGTGCCGACAAAGTGCGGTGCTTCAAGCATGCAAATGACAATGCTCTCCTCATACCTGCTCGAGAAGAGCCCTGAAACATGTGGCCTCATGTCCATCATCAACTGCTGTTGTACGTACAGCATGCATGCCAAAGCAGTGTCACTAAAATTGGTTGCACAACTCTTCAGCATACGACGCAAGTGGTGCCCGGTGCCCTGACCCCGCCTGAATACACCATACCCCAGAAACTGCTGTACACCCCACAACCTGCTGTAAGTAACACACCACGTTTTGCAGCACAAGCCACAACCATCCTCTGCCGTTTAGAACAACCTGGAATCAAACATCGGTAAGGCAACAACTCCTGCTTATTCGCTGCACTGCAGCAACTGTATTGAGCTGCTGAGGGTGCTCGCTGGAATATATAATGCACTCTGAATGCCTCCCGACACACAAACAATCAAGCAAACAATAATGATGAGAACAGGCATACTGCCATACCATGCATGCACCGTGCATGCATACGGTATGCAAGATGCACTGAATGCACTGCACGTCTCACGTGCGCGATATCAAGATGCATGCAATGCTGACACCGTATGCTGCAAACTGCAGTTCTGTTTTCAATTCAGGCTGGGGGTGCAGCATCAGCAGCTGCTGCCAGCCACAACAACAACCTCCAACCTTGTTTCCCTAGGCCCTGCACAACAAACCTAAGCAGTATGGCCCAACACCATGACCAACATCTGCTTTCAACAGCCGACACAGGACAGCTGGCAGTCAAACAACTCTCAACTCAAAGAGTCCCACTAGTCAAAGCGTCTGATCAAATGCACTGCTCCAAGAGATACCAAGCCATCAACATCATGATGGCGCCCTCCCAACGCCCCGTAGTGACCTTCAAATACCCCTGGGTGACCTTCCAATACCCCTGGGTGACCTTCCAATACCCCTGGGTGACCTTCCAACATGCCCCTGGGTGACCTTCCAATACCCCTGGGTGACCTTCCAACATGCCCCTCATCACACACCTACATTTTCAGACACCGCCTGCGCTGGTGTTGCTGCCAGCGCCTTCACCAGCAAATGCAGACCCTGAAAAGCCATCCCCAGGCTTGATTGGGCCAACACCACCACCTGCCAACTCAGGAAGTGGGGGAGGAGCAGCATCATATGCACTGCTGCCCTCATAAGCCTGCAACAGTGAACGACGCATGCCAGTGCTGCCAGTGCTGCCTGTCTCTGCTGCTGGGGGAGAGGCAGCAGCATACATGCTGCTGCTGCCATCCTGCAACAGGGAGCGACGCATGCCAGTGCTGCCTGTCTCTGCTGCTGGGGGAGAGGCAGCACCATACATGCTGCTGCTGCCATCCTGCAACAGGGAACGACGCATGCCAGTGCTGCCTGTCTCTGCTGCTGGGGGAGAGGC
Source organism: Tetradesmus lagerheimii (assembly GCA_902809745.2). Classification (NCBI taxonomy): domain Eukaryota; kingdom Viridiplantae; phylum Chlorophyta; class Chlorophyceae; order Sphaeropleales; family Scenedesmaceae; genus Tetradesmus; species Tetradesmus lagerheimii. The sequence continues at coordinate 5,648 of CADDIJ020000287.1, forward strand.
AGCAGCATACGTGCTGCTGCTGCCATCCTGCAGGAGTGCACGACGTGCGCCAGTGCTGCTGCTTGGGTTCAGTGCAGTGCTGCTGCCCAGTGTACTGGCAACTGACGCACGTACTGGGGCTGACTCAGGAGCGGGGGGAGCTGCTGCTGCTGCTGCTGCTGGTGATGCAACTGCTGACTCAGCAGTTGTATCTTGCTGCATTGCACGCCTAGCACCTGTGGTGCCAGCTGACAGTTCACCTGGTGCTGTACCAGATGCTGGTAGGCCTGTGGCTGATGCTGCAGGCTCGACATGAGGTTGCATTGCATCTTCATATTCATATACTGCTGCTGCTGCTGGTGCTGAGCTGTCTGCTTGCAGCAGAGAGCGCCGCATTCCGTTGTCTGGCCTAATGCTGCCGGCACCTTCACTGGTAGACATGCCTGCTTCTGCTGCTGGTGCACCAGCATCTCCTGCTAGTGCTCGCTCGGCTGTTGCTGCTGACTCTTCTGCTTGCAGCTGGGAGCGACGGGCACCTGTGCTAGGGCTAGGGCTGGGGCTGTCAGTTGTTTGCTGGTTGAAGATAGCTTGCAGCTCAGGTGCTGGTGCTGCAGCAGCACCAGCACCTGCTGTCTCTGCTGTTGCTGACTCTGCAAGTTGCAGCAGGGAGCGGCGAGCACCAGTGCTACTGCCACCTGCAAGAGGATTCAGCTGAGCAGCAGCATTGCTGGCACCGCTAGGCAGCTGCGAACCCAGGCCTTGCCCCTGCCCTGTCACCCTGCCAACTGTGTTGTTGTAAGCGCTGCCAGCTGCGTCGCGTGTGGCGTTCACTGCACCTGATGTTGCATTAGAAACGTGGCCACCAATGCCGCCCAGATTACCACCCTCTGGTGCTGGCGGACCAGCACCTGCTAAACCTGCTTCTGGCATTGCCGAATCAGCTTGCAGCAGGGAACGGCGAGCACCAGTGCTGCTGCCTGCAAGGGGGTTGAGCCTAGCAGCTGCATTGCTGGCACTGCTAGGCAGTTGCGCACCCAGGCCCTGCCCCTGCCCTGTCACCCTGCCAACTGTGTTGTTGTAAGCATTACCAGCTGCACTGCGGGTGGCGTTCACTGCACCAGCTGTTGCATTGGAAACGCGACCACCGATGCCGCCCAACATACTGCCTTCTGGTGCTGGTGCACCAGCACCTGCTGCTGCATCAGCTTGCAGCAGGGAGCGGCGAGCACCAGTGCTGCCACCTGCAAGGGGGTTGAGCCCAGCAGCTGCATTGCTGGCACCGCTAGACAGCTGCGAACCAAGGCCCTGGCCCTGCCCTGTCACCCTGCCAACTGTGTTGTTGTAGGCACTGCCAGCTGCACCGCGGGTGGCGTTTACTGCACCAGCTGTTGCGTTGGAAACACGACCACCAATGCCGCCCAAAGCACCACCCTCTGGTGCTGGTGCACCAGCTCCAGCACCTGCTGTCTCTGCTGTTGCTGACTCTGCAAGTTGCAGCAGGGAGCGGCGAGCACCAGTGCTGCTGCCTGCAAGGGGGTTCAGGCTAGACAGCTGCGAACCAAGGCCCTGCCCCTGCCCTGTGACCCTGCCAACTGTGTTGTTGTAAGCACTGCCAGCTGCACTGCGGGTGGCGTTCACAGCACCAGCTGTTGCATTGGAAACGCGGCCACCAATGCCACCAAGAATACCACCCTCTGGTGCTGGTGCACCAGCACCTGCGAAGCCTGCTTCTGGGATTGCCGAGTCTGCTTGCAGCAGGGAGCGGCGAGCACCAGTACCGCTGCCTGCAAGGGGGTTGAGCCTAGCAGCTGCATTGCTGGCACCACTAGACAGCTGCGAACCCAGGCCCTGCCCCTGCCCTGTCACCCTGCCAACTGTGTTGTTGTAAGCACTGCCAGCTGCGTCGCGTGTTGCGTTTGCAACCCTGCCAGGAAGAATGCCGGCGCCGCCGCCTAATGCAGACTGCGTGGCGTTTTGCGCACGGGATGTTGCACTGGTGGCACCAGCTCCGATGTTACTGAAGATGCTTGGCACAACTTCAGGCGCAGGAGGTTGCGCTGCAAATGCACTGCTGCCAGGGATAGCTGCAGTAGACGCGTTGCTGGTGTTGTTGGCTGACTCAGCAGGAGGAGGGGAGGAGGAGCTGCCGAAGTCCAAGCCTGCTGCTACTGTTGATACATTGGGCAGTAGGTTTGTCTGCTGCAGCAGTGCGCGGCGATCAGGACCTGCAGGATAGGACGCAGCAGCAGCAGCAGGGATGCAGGAGTACATGAGTCGGCGTGTACCACAGATGACAAAAGATAGCAGTAGTACTGCGTCATGCAACTGGCAAGTAACAGTGCAGTTGAGATGTGAGTGACGGCCTGCAGACCAGCTGGCCAAGACTGCTGAGGGTTTTATTCTGTTCAGAGTGACTGGTGTATCACCAGCCCTAGTACGTGGTCCAGCAAAGTGTTGAGAAGAGGCCAGAACCTGCTTGCATGCACATGAATTTGGTGCTGCTTACTAAGCATCTGCCGAGCAGCCTGATGCATAGTATGGGCTGGCATGCATGCATATGCTGTTGAGCGGCACCACACGCCAAAGCCTACTTTTGACTCAGGACGCGCTCAAATCGTACCTGATGCCGAAGACAATCCGGAGAAAGCTACTAGAAGGCAACAGGCGAGGGCAAGCCCTGGCACAGCCCCCATGGGCTGCCCAGTTGGCACAGCTGAGGCAGTACTGCTCAAACCAAGCTTGGCAACTTAAGTCTAGCCGCTCAATTCAGGCCAAGCACTTGATTGGCACCAAAAAACTTGCTTGTGTGTAAGAGCACGAAGCGTGAAGCGTTTTGGACAGACTAGCAGCGAAGCTAAGGCCGGTGAACGGCCGTGCACGTATGCGTATAGGGTTTGCGTGTCCCTCTTTTCTGCTGCGACTAAACGTGCAGCACGCTGAGCAAGACCTAGGCTACTTTGTGCTTGTATCAGGGCTTGATGAATACTGATGTCATCCACACTATCCGATGAACTCGACCGTTACATCCGCAACCCCCTCGAGACATTCCACAAGTGCTCACCATACGAATAGCAGCAAACAACGCTGTTGATACAAGAAAACACTCTATCAGGCAGGTTGACGCAGAGCCGCTTCCACGGAGCACGTCTTGGTGGTGTTCTCAGTGCATGCATATGCCTGCAGCTGCTGTGCCAGCCTGGAAGAACAATGTTTCAGGAACTCATGATCGCACTGCCATTGACGGCAGGCCATGCATACACACAAGGTAAACTATAAGGAAACAAGCTGGACTTCTTGCATGAAAAGTCACGCAGCAAGTGCCGCTGAGGCAAACATGCTCAGTGCTGTGTCCACCACCATCATCACGCATACCAGATTGTTAGTGAGGAAGGACCACACTGTAGTGACTGCAACAGAACAAGCAGAGCAGATCGACACCATAGCTTGACTTTTGATGCAAGGCTCACATTTTGAAGTTATCCACGTTATCCCAGTTAACACAACCCTGAGCGGACCACCATACACACTAGCAGGAAACAATGTTGAGAAGCCTAGAGGCAATTGCCAGCTGCAGTGAGCTGCATTTGACAGCCGCCACATGACCTGCTCTGATCAAGGAACTTCACTAATGAATTTGTTTTGCAGCACAGCATACTTACAATGGCTACTTGCATGCCGCAACCAAAACACACAGCCACCACAGTACAGTGCCACCGCTGTTTTAGACTGAAAGCCGAACCCGATGATGCATGTGCTTGTGGCAACCCGGACAGAAGGTGCATACATGTAGATAATAGTAGCCTCAGATGCTTCCATCACACGCTAAACACATAATCAAACCAAACCTGCACAATTAGCGCCACCACAAGCAGCATGTGCCTTGCCAGTAGTAAAAAACAGCCACATTGTGAAGGGCCCCGCAGACACCATGTCTGCCAACGAGCAGCGGACGTTGCCGCCACCCGCCCAGTGGACTAGTTCTTTGTATATCGCAACACAACAAACACCATGTAACCACAAGACAGCCTGCTTTTAATCAAGACAAGGGCACCATGCATGTCTGTGCTCCCGCTCGTAGCAGCACTGCCGTGCCAGAACCTCACATCCAGAAGCAAGCAGGTGAGCTGCAGGTACCATAGCACAATGACATACCAACAGCACATTTCAAGGCATGCGTGCGTGCTTAGATGACCTGAAAGCATGTGTGCTTAGATCCTGATTGCCACACCTGATTCTGCCTTGATTCTTGAACCTACAGCCACACAGCAGCTCTACTTGCTGCCTGCACATACAACCTGCAGATGCATTCACAGGATGCTGAATGCAAGACAACCCTGCGCAATGATTGATCTTCAATGATGCTTGATGTGCTGCGTCTGGCACTGCAACACTCCCAGATACACAGAGACACTCAACTCTCGACCTCTTCCAGGCATACATACTGCATCGTCACATACAGTGGTAATGCCACACAACACACATAGCACCGCGTGGTTGCTTGCACTCTACATGCCGTGATGCACACGCTGTTTCAACCCTGCCCTAGCACTCTCACCCCACAACAAACCCTGCAGCAGCCAGCCTAATGATAATACACTGCTGCTGTTGCTGCACCTGCCACTGACAACAACAAGCACTGTGCAGCAGCAATCACACTGCAGCCACAGATCAAGAAGATTCACGCTGCCTTGACGCAGGCAACCAGTTGCTCTTGCTGCCGCTGTTGATTGTGCCTAATGCACTACACCCCCCTGCCAGCTAAGACGTAACAGCAAGTGACATGCCCTGTCAATCAGTCATGTTGCTGCAGCCCCTCACTGCTAGGCTGCAGCCCCTCACTGCTTGCTGCTGACCTTGACAGTGCCATTAGCAGGCTGCGGCACCCCCCGCACAGCATCCGACGTGACTGGCGTCCCACCCAAGTCGCTCTTGCCGCTGCTGGGCTGCTGCAGCTGCGGCTCTGCAGGGGGCTTCTGCCCACTAATCGCCTTGAGCAGCTGCACGCCTGTCGCGCCAACACTCGGCAGCTTGAACGGTGGCAGGATCGAATCTACAGACGCCGCTGCAGCCGCTGCTGCTGCTGTCGCTGCTGCTTGGCCCTCGTCATCTGCTGAGACAGTACTCGTGGGGCTCACATTCGTGCTGCTGCCAGGGGACCGCTGACTAGGCGTAGCGCTGTTCCCGTTGCTCTGTGCTGCACGTGTGCTGCGAACTTGGTTTGCAGCTTGCAGGACTCGCTCAGGGTGCAGCAAGTTCTGCAGCGCTGCAAAGTGCTCGCCGTCTTTTGGCTCAACGAGCCCTCCAAGGTTTGTACCGTAGCGCGTTGCGTCCAGAGGGCCAGACAGCAGCGTGAGCGCTGCTGTGTACTGCTGCATGTTGGGCAGTGGTGCATATGCAATCGGAGAGAGCCGGATGCGGCGGTTGTATGGCACGCGTACGTAGTCGGGGTCTAGGAGGTCGATTGCGTCCACCAGCAACTGCTGCAGGAGGAGCACGCGCGTCCACCTAGGGTGGGAGGTGTGTGTTGTGGTGGTGCGCAGCGAAGGAGCAGAGAAAGGCAGCAGGTATAGTGGGGTGTCAGTGAAGTAGAACAATGAAGGCAAACTTCAAGGGTGTGTACCAGCAGGGGGGTCGTTGGATGGAGATGGCATAGAGCAGCCCGGGTAGCAAGCACAGCCGCAACACTGCCAGGCACAGCACAGATGATCACGCCCATTCCAGCCTGCAGTGATTGAACTGCTGCTGCATTGACTGCTGGAGCTCGACCTCAGTGTTGCGGCCGGCCTGCTGTGCTGTGCAGTGCCTCACCTGTGCGTGCAGCACAGCACAGCTAGTTGCACCTGTAGAGAAGCACTGCACTGCCGCTGCATTGAATCATCCACCCGCCGTGATTGAGTGCTGGGGTTTTCTGACCTTGGTGCTGCGACCATTTGGCCTGCTGGTGGCCTGCTATGCATTGCCTCACCTGTGTGTGCGTGCTGCGGGCGCGACCATCCAGCTGGGTCCAGTCAGCAGTGCTGTCAGGTCAGCCTCGATCACCTGAGTGCTGGATTCTGTTTTTACAAGCAATTGGTGTTGCCGGCCTGCTGTGCAGTGCAGCTCACCTGTGTGTGCGTGCTGCGGGCTCTCCCATCCAGCTGGGTCCAGTCAGCAGTGCAGCCAGGTCAGCCTCGACGGGCTGCAGCCAGGTGGCAAAGTCGGGCTCTGCCTGCAGCTTGCCCAGGAAGGTGCTGTAGGAGTGCGTGTAGTGGCGCTCAGAGCCTGCGAGGTGCAGGGGGCACCATCATCATTTGTTATTTACCGTAAAGCCGCTCCCAAACCACCCTCAGGTGGTTTCCAAACCGGTGCACCACAAGACAGAAAACTGACAGCAGTGGTTTATCAGTGAGCTGATGTTGCTGTAGGAGTGCGTGAAGTGGCGCTCAGAGCCTGCAAAGTGATTCACAATAAGGTTTATAGATAGTAGTGGTACGGCAGTGAGCTGACCTTGCTGTAGAAGTGCGTGTAGGGGCGCTCAGAGCCTAAGAGCACAATGGGCTTAAAAGACAGCGTCTGTCAATGCAACAAGGTAAGCTGCAACAGCTGTGCAATTTGAAAAGCAATAGCATAATGCGACTGGCTACAGCTACTGTTGAGACAAGTTCAGACTATTGTTGACTCTGTTTTGTCGTATTACATGGAAAGCGACGCGTTTCGGGCTCTTCATCCTTCATCAGGCTTCAATCCTGTGAACACGGACAGAATCAACAAATACTCGCCAACAGAAGCACACAACCACAGGGTGCAGGTTTTTGGGTGAGGTCAGTATTGTACAATACTGCACTGCAAAAGCAAACCATGAGGTCTTGATGATGAACACAGGGTTCGAGCACTGGCAACATGGCCAGTGACCTCACCCAAAAACCTGCACCCTGTGGTTGTGTGCTTCTGATGGCGAGTATTTGTTGATTCTGTC